>CABHPH010161920.1:3027-48730 GCA_902168325.1 Peromyscus nudipes | reverse complement strand
ATTAGGGGTCAGTCATCCAGTTACACAACCAGCAACAGAGAAATAAAGAAAGGTATACAGGAGTAGAAAAGGAAAATCCCAGAGGCAAAAGATAGGTGAGATAAGTTAGGTTAAGGAAAACTGGCAAGAAACAAGCCAAGCTAAGGCCAGGCATTTATAATTAAGAATAAGCCTCTGCGTGTGATTTATTTGGGAGCTGGATGGCAAGGTCCCCAAAAGAGTAAAGAGAAAAAACAAACCAACAATATTTTGGGGTATCAATGTGGTGCTCCAATATCCCTAGGGCCTGAGAAAGAAGAAAAAAAAAGAAAAAGAAAAAGGACAGGGCTTCTTTAAGAGAAAGTGCTGTTCAGCTGGCAGGGCAGCACTGAATAGGAACAGCAAACTAAGTAAAAACTGCTTGTGGCAGCACACAGGTACAAGCTTCCTATAGCTAGGAAGGTTGAATGCAGTTCCTGGTCAGACAAACCTCTGACCAGCCTTGAGTTTCACACTTGGTTTTCAGGATCTAAGAAGTGGGTGGAGCCATCTGAGAGGCACCTGTGGAGGACCCAGGTGTAGGTTAGCAGTTTAAAGGTTTGCTCGTTCAGTCAAAATGGCTGAAGATATGCAATAAAAGAGGTCCAGATGGAAAGACCTCTAAACAGGTTACAGTGTGTTTAACAATGTGCGTAGGCCTAAGAAAAAGGGCATAGTTGTAGAAAGAAATGAATAGTTTAAAAAAATAAAGTCATTAAAGAGAGAGTAAAAGTAATATAAAAGAAAAAAAGCCATGTAAGATGGAAAATACACAGGGAGTCTGGGTCCTGTATGTTATTGTGTTGGTTTTGAATTTTTTGATTGATGAAAAGCAAAGGACAGCTGCAAAGAGACCTGGAATTGAAAGAGGGACTGTTGAAATAAACCAGCCTATGTACTTTAGGAATGCCTTAACTTTTAAAAAGTCAAAAAATATATTTGTCAAATGGAAATCAAAAATGCTTTGGAGTTTTGTTCCCATAGGAGACAAGAGGCTGTGGATTCCTTCAGGGCTAATATGGATCAGGTTTGATCTGGCGAGACCTCCTGAACCTTAACAGGTGACATCAATCAACAAAGGTTACTGCTGGTTTTCCCCGGACTTGGTCATTATCTCAAAGTTTTCTCAGGGGTCTCTGGGGATGTTTTCATCCAGCAGAAAGCAGTATGGAGAGGTTATTTGATGGGTTATGGATGTTTGTTATCATGTAGGAGAAATACAATATATTGATACAAATTTAAAGTTATTTTTGTTACACTGTATATATGTTTCTACTCTTGTTTAAAGGATTTTTGTATATTGATAAAAATTTAAGATTATTTTTGTTACAACATATAGTATGTATGTTTCTACTCTTGTTTCAGGTATTGTAACTATGCAGTTCATTTAAAAATGTAAGATATGTATCTGGAAGTTTTCCTGTGTCCCACCTAGTCCCATAGCCATTCAGTCCCAAATAAGCACACAGAGGCTTATATTAATTACAAACTATTTGGCCTGTGCCTCAGGCTTATCATTAACTAGCTCTTACAACTTAATTCAACCCATTTCTATTAGTCTGTGTCTTGCCACATGGCTTTGTGGGTTTACCTGTGTTCCATTGCATCTTGTTCCCCAGCAGTGCTCAGCGTCTCCTCTCACTCTGCCTTCTTCTCCCTATCTCTCGGCTTAGATTACCCACGAGGATCTGTCCTGCCTTGCTGTAAGCCATAGAAATTTCTTTATTAACCAATGGTAGCAACACATATTCACAGCACACAGAAAGACCATCACACAGCACTTCCCCTTTTCTGTCTAATTAAAAAGGAAGGTTTCCATTTTGGTAGAGTAAAATTACATGTAACAAAACAGTTATCAAGCAAGGATTACAGTTACAATATCTAGTGTATTTGTATTTAGCAAAATTAAAGAAACTATTGTCTATCCTATTTTTGTGAGTCTAAAGTTTCTTATCTAATTTACCTTTTATCATGACTAACAAAAACTATAATTATAACTATCTAGTCATCAACTCCATCAAAGACCCCAGAAGGATATCACCTAAGTAAACAGGAAGTACATTGCAAGCAACTTCCATAATTCTAGAAATGACAGAGACACCTGGCTGCCTGGACAGTCACCCCAAGTTTGTTTATGATGTTGGGGCATCCATCTTCATCCTATAGACCTAGAGTATCTGGCAGATTTTCAATAAAGCAGGAAATTTGAAGAACTGTTCACCTATTTTGGCAAAGTTCATCAGTCGCTTTTCTTTGTGTCTTGCAGAATGTCTTGCAGTTTCTTCTGTGAAGCAGGAAGCTGAAGGACCATCTCACCTTGATTTGGCAAAATTCAATGGTCACTTTCCTATGGGTTCTGTATGTCCAGTTTGTACAATATACTGTCAAACAGTCCAGGCAAGACCAGTTTCTTGCCCAAATGGCCAGTTTTGCCAAGAAGAAGATAAACTCCATATAGAGTGTCTTCTATGTCCATCTTCCTCTTTGAAGTAAATTGGTGCTGCCAGGAACAGACGTATCTCACTGTCCAGAAAAGTCCAAGTTTTTAAAACATTTTAAATGTCATATTCTGTAGGTCTTCGAAGTGTTTGAAGATTACTTACATAATTAAAATATATCTTTGTATACCTAGAAAACTTAACTAACATGACTATAAGTTGATTATCATAGATGACTAATTATTAATTTGTATTTCTTAATTATACATTATAATTTTAAATGAGTTGCATAAACATAATACCTTAAACAAGAGTAGAAATAAACATACAGTATAACAAAATTGACCTTAAATTTGTATCAATAAACCAAATCCATATCACTGTAAAGTATTTTGAGAGTAACAGTTTTTTGGGATCAAAGTAGATTCAATAATCTATCTTGTTTTATCATTTCTATATCATATCCCCCTTTTTTCTTTTAGAAAGAGATTGACTATGACCAATAAAAATTTGTAACCAAACTCCCTAAAAAGACAAACATCCATAATCAATTTTTTGGGAATGTAGGCATAGTTTTCTAGGCTACTTCCTGCTGATTGCAGGTGTTGGTAATCTTTGGGGGACCCTGAGAAAATTTAGGATTGTAGTCAAATCCTGACTGGAGTAGTCTGTGAGACTGGATCAACTCAGCCAGCAGCCTTGAAGCCTTTCTGGATGCAGAACTCAGAGGAAACTGCAACACAGGCACTCTGAAACATTGGGTCATCTGGACCATCTGGTCCCATTGGAGATTTTTTCAGGAGGTCTTGTTTGATCAAACTTTATTAACCTGGAAGCAATTCACAGGTCCTCATCTTCTGTGGAAACAAAAGCAGAACCTCTTTTCCAAAACAACATATCCTTAGACCCAAATTTTGAAGTCAAAATACCTTTAAAACATATATGTTAGTTTAACTTAGCAGCCTTTACAAATCAAATGTCTTTCTGCAGTTAGCTCATTAACAGTCAAAAAATTCAAAGAAAACACAATAATATGCATAATTTAGACTCTCTGTGTATTTTCCATCTTTACATGGCTTCTTTTATATTACTTTTACTGTCTCTTTAAGGATTTTTAACTATTTATTTCTTTATATAACTGCCTATACTTCTCTTCCTCTCTCTTCCAAGCCTATGTACATTTTTACACACATTGTAAACTGTTTAGAGGTTTTTTTTCCATCCAAATCTGTCTTACTGTGTATCTGTAATCCTTTTTCTGACCAAAAGAGTTTTTAAATTGTTAAGCTGCATGGCTAGGACTAAATCTGTGGTTTTGGCTGCTGGCTCTACCCTGTTCGTCTTCCCAACATGGCAGAGGTACATTTACAGCCAGCTCTGGGAGCCATGCTCACTGCCAACTCTGGGAAGCAGTAGATCTATGTCTCCACCAAGCAGCATGTATCCCAGAAACCTTACAGCAAAAGCTAAATCTGCTACTCATCATGCTGCAAGACTTGGAGATGCCTCTGCTTACTCATGGCAGGAATCCACCGTGCTGTGCTCAAGTTGGAATGCAGCAACATCTCTGAACCAAGGCATCTCTATACCACTGCCTGCATGAGAGACATGAACTAGAAAGCTACTCTTAGCTCTGTTCTAGAATCTCTTTTAAGTTCTCTCAGGTTTTATATGGAAACTCTTGTCACCATGTCTAGGCACCAGTAGCAGGTGGAAGCTTTTCTGTGTCCCTCCCACCAGTTCCCAATTCCATGGCTACTTGCAAATAATCATTCTGAGGCTTAATATTAATTACAAACTAATTGGCCTATGGATCAAATAGTCTTTTTGTAGTCCCAGTTCAACTGAAAATTAAATTTGGAGCGTGGCTCTCTCCTTCCCTAAACCCAAGCATGCTTGTTAAAAGAAAATGAAAAACCTCTGTATCATGTCAGAAGAGCCACCTAATATGGGACAGAAGGAAAACCAAAATTAAGGGACTATTCTATTGCTGTTAATCTCATGATCCTTCAGTTTTATTTTGACTCTTTAAAACTTTTCTTTAGGTATGAATTTTATATCAAAATTTATAAGATTATATATATATATAACTTTTTCATGATATTAATGGTCATATAGAATACTAACTAATTCTAGAAAAAAAGCACCATCTAGCTAGATGAATATGATTTCGGGTTTGAGTCTCTATCAGTTTTCTGCAGTGAACCATAATTGTGCCTAACAGTGACTTTGAAGTCTCCAAAAAGATGATGGAACCCCACAATGACAATTCCATCAGGACTATGATAACACCACTAAGCTGACAAACACCACCCAAAGATCAGCTTTGGACTACAAATTGTTCAGGACAGTTTCAAGATGGCTAGCTGAGATGATCCAGCCTCACAGACTACTATTGCCAGGACTTGAGACAAGCCCTCCACTTTCCCATTATAAAGAGACTGGACAACAAATGATACACCTACCTCTCCCAGGACTTGACAATTAACCCAAAAATTTTCTTTTCAGGATCCCCTAAAGATGCCTTTGCCCCCAGACAGCAGGAAATAATTTTAAAAACACGAAGCCCACATTCCCAAGAGGTGGAGTAGGTGGCTTTTGGCCTTTCAATGGGTAATGGATGTTGTCATTGTTTAGGATGGTTGGTTAAAAGTGGTTAATTGATAATGATTAGGGAAAAAGCTAAACAAAGGAGATTAGATTCAAAGTTCTTGTTTGAAAAAAAAGGAAAAAAAAGAGGATATAAATAATAGGTAGACCATTGAATCTAAAATATACAATATAGAAATAATAGGACAAAAGGGTAGCTTATTGAATCTATTCTGAAAAGGAAAAAGGGAGGATATTAATATGATAAGATAAAAAGGTAGATTATTGAATCTACATTTAAAAAGCAACTACTAGTTTTAAATATTTTACATTGGGTTGGATTTTTTATATTGTATACAATTATGTATATTGATACAAATTTGAGATTGATTTTATTAGAAAATACTATACTTATATTTCTAATCTTGTTCAAGGTATTCTACCTATACAGTTCATTTAACAATGTAATGCAATTTTCTAGTCCTTGAAAGTTATTATTACCAACTAATTAAGATATAAAGAAATGCAGGATAGTAGTTAGTCACCTATTACAATCAAACTGGTAGTCAGGTTAGGTATGTTTTCAAGTCAAACAGAGACATATTTTAGATAGACCGGTCATCTTCAAACACTTCAGAGATCTACAAAATATGGCATTTCAGATGTTTTAATAACATAGATTCTTTTTTTATGACTATGAGACATGTCTGCTCCTGGAAGCACCAGTCTACTTCAGAGATGATGGGCATCAAACAAAATCCATATGGAGCTTACTTTCTTTGTGGCAAATGTTAGCCACTGGGCAAAAAAGTGCCCTTGCCTCAATAGCTGACAGTGTGCTGTCCAAATGAACAAGCAGTACACAAAAGAAAATACTCCCAAATTTTGCCAATACAAGATAGGAAGGCCCTTTAGAAAATCCTCCTTCACAGATAAGTCTGTCTGATATTCTAGGCCTGTAGGATGCTCCAACTTTGCAGAGGAACTTTGGGTGACTGTCCAGGCAGCCAGCTGTTTCTGTCATTTCTCACATTTTTTTGGAAGTTGCTTATTTGCACTTACTGCTTACTTAGGTGATATTATTTCCTTCATGGGTCTCTAAGGGAGTTAAAGATGAAATTGTCATAGTTTTTCTTGTTAACAAATTCAGAACAGAAACTCACTAAAGAGGTGTAAAGTGTATAAGTTTGAAAGACATCAAAAGATATTATTCAGTTGGTAATACATGTTAGGATAGAACGTGAATTGGGTACAACATTTGGGACTCATCAAAACAGGGTAGATAATGGAATATTTTCTCTGAATCTGTCAAATGTTAATTGACTGGACATTGTTAATGTAATTCTTGACTATTATATTATATACACCTATTGTACTTATTGTATATAGTTTTTCTTATATTAGTTATAACCTTCATTTATTATTTTAGACAAAAAGGGGGAAATGTGGTGATATTTTGTGTACCCTAATAAAATTTTCCAGATCAAAGAACAGAACAAACCACTAGATTAAACATAGATGGCAGGCAGTGGTGGCACACACCTCAAATCCTAGCACTCGGGAGGCAGAGATCTATCTGGATCTCTGTGAGTTCCAAGCCACCCTGGACTACATGAGATTGACTCAGTCTAGGAGAGAAACAAAGCCAGGCAGTGGTGGCACAGATCTTTAATCCCAGTACTTTGGAATCACACACCTTTAATCCCAGCACTTGAGATCTCATGTGTTTTCTTGGGAAGCACACATGCCTTTAATCCCAGGAAGTGGTGGCTGGGTAGAGTAAAGTATATAAGGTATGAGGAAACAGGAACTAGAGGATCTTTAGGCTGAGGAGTCCTAGAGGTAAGAGGTGGCTTGTTCCTTTGTCTAACATTTACCCCAATTTCTGGCTCTGGGTTTTTTTTATTAAAAAGACCAAATTAGAGTTTGTGTTATAGCTTATCATTAACTAACTCTTACAACTTAATTCAACACATTTCTATTAATCTATGTTTTGACACGTGGCTTTGTGGCTTTACCTGTATTCCATTACATCTTGCTCCCCCAGCCTTCTTCTCCTTGTCTTTCTGCTTGGATTCCCTACTCTGCAAGGCTCTATTTTGCCTTGCCATAAGCCATTGCAGCTTCTTTATTAACCAATGGTAGCAACACATATTCACAGCATACAGAAAGACCATCCCACAGCTGTTATTATAAACTATGTAGGATAATCAGGAAACATAGGTTAGTGGTTAGTCATTTATAACAATCAAATTTGTAGATATGTTAGGTATGCTTTCCAGATCATATAGAGATATATTTTAGATAAACAGATGGTCTTCAAACCTTTCAAAGGCCAACAGATTATGGCATTTAAAATATCTTGTTAACATCAAGTTTTTCGTGACAATGAGACACATCTGTTCCTGGCAGCACCAATTTACTTCAGAGATGATGGGCATTGAAGAACTTCCTTATGGAGTTTGCTTTCATTGTGGCAAGGTTAGCCACTGGGCAAAGAAACTGCTCTTGTCTTTGGCTGCTGACAATGTGCTGTGCAGATTGGACACGCAGGACATACAGGAAAAAGATTGTTGAACTTGGACAAAACAAGGCAGGGAAGTCATTCAAAATACCTGCTTCACAGAAGAATCTGCCAGACATTCTGCAGGACACAGAGGAAAGTGACTGATGAACTTTGCCAAAACAAAGCAGGACAGTCCAAAATTCCTGCTTTATAGAAAAGTCTGCCAGATACTCTAGGCCTGTAAGCAGAAGATGGATGCCCCAATGTTGCAGAAGAATTCTGGATGACTGTCCAGGTAGCCAAATGTCTCTGTTGTTAAATAATATTATATCCTTCTGAGTCTTTGATGGAGTTGAAGACTAGATAGTTATAGTTGCAGTTTTCCTTAGTTATGATAGAAAGCAAGGCGCACTCAGCTTTGTTTGCTCTGGGTGACAGTTTTTAAGCCTGTTGTTTGTGAACACTGATTTCAGTGTCCCCTTGTCCTCCCCAGAGCTTTCTTCTGCTCTCAAGTCCCCTGACTCTGGTCATCCTCTGACCAATGCTGTTGAAATGTCACATGCTTACTTCCCCCAGGCTTGTTCCTTTTATTGCTATCACAGAATTTTAGCGTCCTTATTTCAACATACTAGGTTATACATATTTATACATGAATATCAATTTATGTGATGATTATGTATATATGTGTATATATTTCATTTATATTTTATTTATGAAAATTTACATCTCTTTTTTATTAACACAATTTTTATTGACTCTTTTGGAATTTCACAGCATGCACCCCAATCCTATTCATTTCCCTGTCCTTCCATGTCTACCCTCCATCTTTGTAGCTTCCTCTGCATAACAAAATAAAAATAATTTTAGAAAACCACTTCACCCCTCTATCTTTTCAAAGTCTCCACCATATATTTATTTGTCAGAGTAGCCTTGAGAGTTACGGTGTGTCACTCAGTAGACTCTTTTGCCCAAACAGTTTATTTGCAAATGTTCATTGCAGTGAGTTGTTGGTCTGGTTCAAGGCCTCTGGCTTTTGCTACCCTATCAATAACTGGGCCCTTTCTGAGACTCCTCTGGGATATCTTACTGTTGCCCCAGTCATGGAGATCCTGCAGCTATGGTTCCACAGGACTTGTCTCTTCACATGCTCTAGCAGTTCATAAATGGGGTAGATGTTGGGGTGGGCAAACTCAAAGCCCTGGATGTGGGCCCAGGTTGTAGCTGAGTTCGTCAGTCCAGGCCTCTATCAGACTGCCCCCCTCAGGCAAGGGTCAGGGCCAACTCTCTGGAGCCCACATCATCTGGGTCAGCTCAGTCATGCATGGTGAGTGGTGGAGCCAGCTCTCCCAAGTGCAAGGCCTGTTCTCCTCATGCCATGGCTGGCAAGGGGAGGGCAGTTCTCCTAAGGCCATTAAGGGTCAAGGTCATCTTTCTGGTGCCCAGGCCACCAGGGCCAGCTCTTCCACGGCCCCCCTGTGTAACACGGGCCACAGACATCAACACAGACCCCAGCTGGGGTAGGACCATGGACCCAGATATGGCAGCTCAACCTAGACATCATGGTGGACCTAGGTGGGTGCTCAGGCCACTCAGATCAGTATGGCCCCAGCAACAGTATGGCCCTTGGACATCAGCATTGCCTCAGGTAAGGCCCAGACTCCAGGCACCTGGATGGCCTTTGGTGGTAACACAGGCTGTGAACATCATCACAGACCCTGGCTGCAGCTCAGGCACAGGTGTCACCATGGCCTCAGGTGACAGCATAGGCCACTCAGAATATTAACATCTTAATTCAACTCAATAACACAATGCTTTGAGTTTACTATTCTGTGTAAGAAAATCCAGTCATTTCTTGTGTTCAAATTTGACCATACAGCCACAGAAATATAACAAGACTCCCAACATATCACACACTAGAAAGCATTCAGAGTTACCCAAGTTCTCATGCTGTTTATCAAACCAAACACAAAATGCCTTCCATGTACATGTGTTTTCTAATATATCTGCCCCACTTTGGAAACATTCAGCTGTCTCACATCATATGCCACTTAGAAAGAGAAAATTATTACAATATGGTTTTTAAAGTGTGTGTAGGTGTATTTTTTTCCATAGTCTTCAAAAGCAAGTGGTAACGATTCTTGCTAGAGAGACATGTGTATGTATGCCTGGTTTCCTAACATTCAGTAACCACAGCACCTGGCCAAAGGGAGGAGATTCTTTAGGGATTAAAGAAAGGAGGAAGTAAAGCTTCATAAATCAGGAGAAGACTGTCAGGGAAAACAGCTGAGATGGAAGAATGGAGCTGGTCAGGAGAACTTAACGTACTCCTGCAGGAAAATTATTTCATCTTAAAAGATGTGTATCTTTTTATGGCTACAAATTTCTAAGGAAAAAAAACTTACAATAGTAATTTATAGGTGTCATGCTCTCATGGTCTGTGGGACCTCAGAGAGCTACGTCTCAGTCTTTTACAAGCAAATATTTCCACGGGTTTGAAACACTTTTGTCAAGGCACGTCCATGGCCTCACCTGTGTAGCAGTGGTTTATGGTGGAGAAAACACGGTGGTGTAACTTGGAAACCATCCAAACTGAGAATGGAATGATGTCAGTGTGAAGATTCATTCAACTGGGAAGACCTCAATCCAAATTCTAGTCCTGAATCTACTCACCCTCTTTTCTTAGCTTCCCTCTAATAACAGAGACATTGTAAGTTAGCTTGGAGCATCACTGTACAATGTGTGTTCAATAAAATAAGTTAGAGAGCACCCAACACTGGCACTCTCTGTTGTACACTAGCTTTAGCAGTAGAATGGGTTTGTTTCACCAGTTAAGAGTTTGCTCAGTTGTGAGCAGATTTCCTGCTGCTGTGCAGACAGTAGCAGTCCTTCTCCCAAAGCTAGTTTTAAACATATGTTTTCACCATTAAAGTTATTTTTCATTTCATCTTAAAATGGAAATAACATAGCACTAAGCTATTCCGGAAATAAATAAATAATATCTATCGCTCCTAAATAATTACTAGTGGGAACATCAGTCTACAGATATGTAAAATTTATATTCAATAATTCAATAAATAGAACTTAGTCATAAGACAAATTACAAAATAGATTTTGCTGTGGTGTTATTCTCCCTCACCCCCCGCCACACACACACAAAACGGCCCCAAATCACATCATACACTGAAGCCTGACTGTGGCGGGATTTGGACAGGGAATGTTTATTAAACAATTTCAGAGTAAATAAAGTCATAGAGTAACATCTGGGCCCATGATATGGGCACAGAGCTGATAGGCTTGGTACACTTCCTATGAGGAAGAAATAAGACCAGAAGGTGTGTGCTCCTCTATCCTCTCTCTGCTTCTCTCCTGCCCCACCCCAACTCTTCCTTTAAACACACACAAGAAGGCAGAGCCATCTGCATGCCATGAAGAGGGTCTGCAACAGTAACAAAACTGACCAGTACCTTGTTCATAGAATTCCAAGTCTCAAAAGTTTATGTAACGCATTTCTATTGGTTAGATGAGCCAGCCTATGGTATTTTTTTGTGGAGCACTGAGTAGGTTAGTATAGATTCTCTGTAGGGGAGAAAGGGGGAAAAACATAGGAAAAGGAAGAAGTGGTATTTAGTAATGAATGGAGACACCCTTTATCATCTTCTTGAAGTCATTGTTCACTGGTTTGTCTCTCAGAATTGTAGATCTCTACTATAATCTATAAATAAATAAATTTTTAAGCAAAGGCAAAATGCTACATGGTGCCTGGCATACAGTATTTGACAAGATCTTTTGTTTTTTGTTTTTTCAGGAACTTGCCCTGAGTACCTGACTTTAGATTAGTAGGAAGCCTATGCCGCATCATTCCATCTATGATTTCTAACCACATTTGCTTGACGTAGCTAGAAGTGCTACCCAGTCTGACTCCTCCACAAGACTCTGTGAATGAGTTAAGAAGGCTATAAATGTCCAGGTAACATGAGATTTGCAAAGAGAGCAAAAATACGTCCACGAGAACAGATATTGGTTGAGGCCTCTGATGTCAGATTCATTTTTATCTGACAATGTGGGAGTACAATAAAAAGTGTTCTAAGAAAAAACATAGTGTTTGTTTTTTCTCCTGAGAGTCATAGCAAACAAAATAGCTCAGAGGGTGAGAGCTGAAAGAGTCATTGCAGAATGGCAAAGATAGAAACAGATAAAATAACAGATGTGTGCTGTAAGCATGCCGGAGAAGTAGAGTCTGCCCCTGACCATGATGTCAGATGATCTCAAGAAATCACACAGCGTGTTGATCAAGTCATACTTAGCCCTGCCCAACTACGCTCACTACATCATACTTGGTGCACACATGCATACCTCACTTTATGGATTTATTGAGCTTCACAGATATTTCAGATTTTACTGATTTCAGATTTGTGGCCACCCTTCTGCATCAAGTAAACCTACCAGTATGTTTGCTTCGTGTCTCTGCTTCGCATTTCTGCAGTTGGCATAATATTTCAAACTTTTTCATCACCATTATGTCTTTTTGATGATTTCTGACCACTGATTACTTTTCAGTGATTTTTGATGTTACTATAGTAATTTTTTGGTGGCTGTCATGAGCCATTCTCATACAAGACTTTAATTGATAACTGCCAATTATGTTTCAAATTCCCCACCACTGGCTGTTTCTTTGTCTCTGCCTCTCCTCAGACCTCTACATTCCCTAATACACAATATTGAAACCGAACTAATTAATAGAATAGACTCTAAGTGGAAGCAAACGTCATGTATCTCTCACTTTAAATTACAAGCAAAGGATGATTAGGGTTAGTGAAGTGTGCAAGCCGGAAGTCAAGATGGGCAGCAGAGAGAGCTCAGATGGGACAATGCTGCCTTCCAGGTACAAGGACCTGAGTTCAATCCAGAGAGTCCACATGAAAAGCTGTGTGTATTGACACAAGCTTGTAACCCCAGCACTGAGGAGGCAGAGAAAGGCATATCCCTAGGACTTTCTACCCAGCCAGACTAGCCTACTTGGCAAATTCTAGGCCAGTGAGAGATGCTATCTCAGAAATGAAATGTGGGCAGAGCATGAAGAATGACACCTAAGACTGTCCTGTCACCTTCACATGTGTGTCCCCACACTTGCACCCATGTACATGCACCAACACACTCATAACACACAAAAATCTTAAAAACAAATAGAACAAGACAGACTGAAAGCAAGGCCTCTTGGGCCTGACAGCCAACTGGTGAGCACAAAGAATAAGTTCATGAAAAAAACTCAAAGTGCTGCTTCAGAGAACACATGAAGGGTTTTTAAAAGCTGACTTGCCTTATTTCCTGATAAGGAGAAAACGTTAGAGGTCTTGATGGAATATCAAGCCAGACGCAGAATAGCCTTAAACCAAAGACGAATCTAGAGTAAGCTCCGGATTCTACTTGTACCTCCAAATGTTAGGAGGAAAGCAACTATAAAAGACAGACTTGATGCTACAGTAGGTTGGTTCTTGAGGCTGAGGGCAAGACAGTTTTTGTTGAAAGGTAAAACAGCAAAGGTTGAAACAGAAGCTGCAACAAACTGACCTAGCCAAGATCCTTGATGAAGCTGGACACACACAGCAGATTTTCAGTGTAGACAAACAGCCTGAAATTGAGGAAAATGCCATCCAGGACTTCCATAGATGGAGAGAAATCAAGGGCAGGCTTTCCTGTTAGGGAACAATAGAGCTAGCAAATGTAAGTGAAAGCCATTGCTCATTTAACATCCTGAGAATCACAGGCCTGCCGAGAACGGTAAGTCTACTCTGCTTGCATTCTATAAACCGAGCACCAAAGTCTGAATACCAACACGTAGGTTTACACAGTTCACTGATTCCTTTAAGACATATATGGAGACCTACTTCTCAGGAACAAAGAGATCCTTTTAAAATATCGTTGCTTAAGGACAGTGTACCTTGTCATCCAGATAGAAATGAACAGACGACAATGTTGTCCTCGTGCCTTTTAAGGCAACCTCCCTCCTGCAGCCTGGGGATTGATGAAGGATTTTAACACTGTGACAATTTAGCATCCCAGAGATGAGACAGTGCAACGTGAAGGAAAAGTAACTGTTAGCCTCCTGAAAAGGACTCCTCCGTCTAGAAGCCATTAAGAACATTGATGAGCCATGGGAGGAAATCAAAACAGCAACCTCAACAGGTATTGGAACAAGTTGATTCCAACCCTCAAGACTTTGAGGAGCTCAGGACTTGAGTGGAGGAAGTAGCTGCAGCTGTGGTAGATGCAGGCGAACTCGATTTAGAAGCGGAGCCTGCGGATGCAGCTGAATGGCTGCAATCTTGTAATAGCTGAGGAATCACTTCTGGATGGACAGGGAAAGGCACTTCTTGAGGTGAAATATATTCCCAAGGATGATGCTGTGGGTCTTGAAATGATAGCAGAGGATTTTAGAATGTTACATAAACTTAGTTAATAAAGCAGTATCAGGTTTGAGATAACTCGCTCCGATTGCCAACAAAATTGCTTTGACAGTAAAATCTACCCACCAGCATGGTATGCCCCAGAGAAATCTTACGAAACTGGGGGGTCAATTAATGAGGTGAACTTCACTGTTGTCTTATCTCAAGGAATCATCACACCTAACCCAACCTTCATCAACCACCAATGAGAGCAGTCTGCAGCCATCTACACTAAGACAAGACGTTTCACTAGCAAAAATATTATAATGTGCTAAAGGCCCAGGTGGTGGTTAACATTCATTAAAATATATTGAAATTAAGTTACATATATACATATGTGTCTGTATGTATGTGTGTATGTGTGTGTGTATTGGACATGATGCTATTTCACACTTAGTAGACTACAATATAGCATAAATATCACTTTTGTGTGTGCTGGAAAACCAGTCAATTGTGTGATTCTTTTTATTGTGACATTTGCTTCATTGCAGTGGTCTAGCACTGTGCTCACAATGTCTCCTGAGCATACTTACACTCTGTTTTCCTATAGACAAGGAAATAATCCAATCAAAGAGAGTCTACATATGCACAAGTGGATGACTTGGTGTTAGAAAATAATAGGTGGGGGTTTGAAGGGTCACCAGTTTAACGTGGATAAAGCACAGCCCTTTTAGTTTGTTGGTTGAGTATCATTGCCAGAGAGAGCTTTGTAGTCCTTTGAAGCCCTGGCCATAACACAAAGATGTTAGCTGGCATAGAAACAACAGAGGGCAAGATTCAACTGGCTTCACCAAAGACGAAGCAGTTTAGGGTAGAGTCTCCATCCCAGTGGTCAACCTGGAGCTGAGAACTGGCTTTCTATGTATAGGACCTAATGGGGGATCATCTAGCAATTATTTTAAACAATAAATCTGTTGGTATGGTGAAATATGTGATGGATTGTTCATCTCTGCATATACAATTTCCAGAAGTTAGGAGACAAATTCACAGAGGAATAATACATTTGTCATGTGCCCCACGAAGCAGAGTTCATGAGGTCAGCACGTCCATCACTATTATGTGTGCCAATAAGCATCTTTAGCAGGAAACCCAGAGAAGGGCTCTGACCTTGAACACCAAGGGAATTTCTTTCCTCTAGTAGCCTTCTCCCAGCCTCCAATGCGTTTGTCATGAACCTGCATTTTCTCCATGCTGAAGCAATGAAATCTCTCCCAATCCTTCCCCAGACACATTATCACTTCCAACTTTATCTAAAATGTGGAATGTATTTTCTTCTTACAAGATGATGTCCTATTCTCTACAATCTGTTTCAGTGAACCACAGAGGAAAATTGTTTCCCTTCACACAACCAGATGTGTGTGTGTGTGTGTGTGTGTGTGTGTGTGTGTGTGTGTGTGTTACAACAATTGACTGGCATATATCCCCACTCCCATTTTGCTTTATCTTCTTAAAGTTTCTTACAGTGAGACAAAAATTTCATGAGCAAAATAAATACCTAGGAATTGGCAGCTGAATTTACTTGAAATCAATGTCTTTAAGCTGTAATAGGTATTTTCGTTTAAAGCAAACAGAGAACTGAATTCCATTCCAGTTTCCTCTATTCGAGGGTTTTCCCCTTTTACTTAAATACAGCAAAGTTACCCATTTCCTTTCCTGCACTTTGCGTTAAGTACAAGGGATGTAAATTGAGAGAGCTTCTTAGGCAGAAGCCAGGTCTAAAAAGAAGGAAAGCTTGAAAGCAAGTTGGAACACCAAACAGTAACAACAAAGCATGTTGGGATAGCACCTTCCCTGCTAAAAGTGTGCTGACTTACTATTCATTTCCTTCTCACCTAGCGACTGGGAACATTGTCTGCTGGTTTTGTCATTCTGGAACGATGCTGGAGGTATAGTCCCTTGCACTACAAATAAAAACCTGTGACCTTCTTTCTGAGTCAAAGTCAAAGAAGAGAATGTCAGTTTGGAAGGAAAGGATCAGTACCCATGTCTTTCAGCAGAAACCCTCTTCTTCATAAAGACCCAGGAAATCCCAAAAACCACCTCAACTTTTTTTTAGTTATTTTATTTTTTTTTCTATTATCAGCTTGATACAGTACAAATCCTTATCCTAATCATGAAATGTTTCACTGAAGCTTGCCCAGTGATTAAGTAAAACCAAAACTCACATATAAGCCACAGTCATCCTAGGGTCCCCCCTGCTATGAAACCTCCCTGGTTCTGTGGGTTGCAGTCTGATTGTTCTTTGCTTTATATCTAGAATCCACTTATGAGTGAGCACATACCATGTGTGTCCTTCTAAGTCTGGGTTACCTCACTCAGGATGATATTTTCTAGTTCCATCCATTTGCCTGCAAATTTCATGGTGTCAATGTTTTTTCTCTGCTGATTAGTACTCCATTGTGTATATGTACCACATTTTCTTTATCCATTCTTCAGTTGGTGGGCATCTAGGTTGTTTCCAGGTTCTGGCTATTACGAATAATGCTGCATACTAATAAAAAAAAACAAATGAAAACATCAGACAGGATAGGCTGGCTGTCCAATGGGGCACGAGGCCATGCCCTGAGAACTTGGGAATGGAAGAGTCTGGAAAAGGGCAAAGGACACATACAGCAGCAAGCCCCACGAGTGTGAGTGAGCATCACAGAGGCTCCACTTGGCTCAGATCACAGGGGCTTTGACTTTTTGTCTTTTCAGTACTGAGTGTGTGTGTTCTTTACATATATTCCGTTTTGAGACCAGGTCTCACTGAGCTGCCCATGACACTGGCTTTGGACTAGCAGCAACTCCCCTGCCTCAGCCTCCTGAGTAACTGAGATGACAAGCCTACTCCTACCACCCTCTGAGATGCACCTACTAAAGGGTCTTCTTTGACACTTAAAAAAAAAAAACAACGAAGCCCATCTTTCAGATTTGACCTGAGGGAATTTCCCTCATTCAGACATGAGGGGGAGGCTTTCACAGTGGCTTGGGCCAGTTTGTCTTAAAGGTGCCTTGGTTCCTGACTGTGCCTCACACACTTTTTTTGGGGGGGGGGGTTCAAGACAGGGTTTCTCTGTGTAGCTTTGCCTCACACACTTCTTATTGTCACGTAAGTTCTGCAGGTTTGCTCATCTTCAATCTGATAGAGGAACATGCAAATCAGCCCCGCGATCTCTCTGCCACCCCTCAGAGGCTTGCTTTCGGAGGCGGTACTCAGAAAGATTCTTGTCACCGTGTTGGTATTGTTGGCAGAGAATCAAAGCCACTGTCCCATTCAGTCCAGCATTGATACAGACTTCGCTATAGTTCAAGGACAAATATCCCACGAAAGTATACAAAGGTTTATGTTGGATCCCTTTGAGACTCAGACGCACTACGCAAGCTCTACCAAGGCATTCTGGATTCCCAAGCCCTCTCTCTGCTGTTGCTTTGCCAAATTTCAGTCTATAAAACTCACACTGATTCCTACCCACTTCAGTCCCTTCTCCTGACCATTAAGAGATGCCCAGAGGTCTCCAGAGACAAATGTCAGCTTCATTCACACAAAGAGGCTGACCCAACTGGCTAGATGTCTATTCCTAGAACTCTGCCCCTACCCAACACTGCAGCACAGAAATTGCCGGTGCTCCCTGGGTTTGTGTTTTCCTTGCATCCTGTGTAGGCATTACCCTCCCCAGTGAGGCTGCAGCCTATCCAATGGGAGCCCAGACCTTGCCCTGTGTTGGTTCTCTCCCTCTTCTACCTTTCACACTCCTCGTAGCCTATGTACATTTTGAGTGAATTGCTCAAAAATTGTTTTATTGAGTAGAGAGCTATCTTCTTTTGTAGATGAAAATGCCTTCAGGCAAACAAACTGGTTCTCTAACTAACTTTATAAGCTTATATTCTAACTTCCTGGGCAAATTAAAGAGAAAAGGCATTACTATAACACACATTTCTCCCAAGGAGCAATTTCAACCAAATCTGAGTAAGTAGTACTCTTTCTAATAGGCTACGGAAAATGTCATCGGGACGCTCCTGATAATACACTGCTTAGAATCACGGTAACTCATTTTCCACTTCGTCACTCAGATCTTTCATGCTGAAAACATTGTTTTAAATTAACCGGGAACAATTCATTGTAAAAGCTCTGTATTGACTCAATTCTTTGTAAAAATTGGTACATAAGACACAGAAATGACATGTCATGAATGTCCTCCTGAGATTGTCCTCAGTATAAGAAAACAACCTGGAACTTGTCCTGACTTTGCAAACTCTTTGTCTTCTCAATCTGACACTTGTATGTCAAGTTCAGTGACCTGCAGAATGAAAAGGCACAAGCTGGGGGTGATTGGCCCCCAACACACCTGGGCTTTCTTGGGCTAGGGGAATGTTTCATCCTCCCATACCTCAAGCAAGTCACTGTTGTGTGTGTTTGTGACACATTGTGGGAGGCAAGAAAATACACCCAGCCTATGTTTTCTAGAAGTCCTGGCAAGGGTTCCATAGTCCACCTTTCTGAGATTAGATGGAGATAAATTTCAGATCTGCTCTCACAAACACCCTGGCAGCCAGGAACCAGAAAGATCTAGTGATAGTAAACTTGATGCGTCCAGGGCAGGGCCCTACATTGCTAACAGCCTCTCAGACTCAGACCAGTCACGCTCTCCTGATCACTACTATGATTGTTCTCTGATTCTGCCCATATTTAGAAACCTTTGGCATCAGAGTGCTGAGAAATGCTCTAAGCCCTTCTCCCTTCCACATACACGGCCTTTTCCATCACCTACCCACACACACCCTTCTACACTTCCCTTTCTCTTAGGAGGAAGTCTTGGGGCTATCTTTTGAAGCACATCTTTACTTTATGAAGAACATTTTTTTTTGCTGCATTTATGTTTGTCCTATAATATGTTGCTGCAGATGCCTCAGTGTTTTGTTGGTGTAATTATATACAGCAAATGCATATCCAAAAGAAGTGTAAAATGTTGACTAAAATCACTAGTGATAAATTGTCCCCCATGAAAATCCCTCCTACAGGCATAAAAAGCATCTTCGCTGACTGAAAAATGTGCATCAATCCTTGGCTCAGTCACCCTGCTAGATGAACTAGCCTCAGTTAGACATGCTGTATACAGCAGGTACTTTGCCAGCAGAGTTCCATGTCATTTTATTTAACTCCCCCAACAGTCTTAGGATTTATGCATGACTCTCATTTTTTTCAGTGAAAAGTAGAAGTTCAAAACCACTACACAAGTCATTAATCACAACAGGAATACAGACTCAAGTCTTCTGAATCCAATTCTAGAACTCCCCTCCCCCATATCAAGATGCTTCTGAGTCATTTCATTTCCTGAGCTTGTTTTAAAACTACCAGCAGCCTCGGGCGTTACTAGGAGACCCAAACGTGAGCTGAACAGGGATATAACAACAAAGGATACACCAAACTGGATGGGGAAAAGCCCAAGAGTCCTCAACCCTACATAAAGAACTACAGACAACTGAGGAAAGCTGGGAGCAGGAGAGGTGGTCCTCCCCAGGGAAGAGCACACCGATTGGCTGTCCAGTGCCAAACGGCCAGCCTAAAAGCATACATTCAAGAATGATTAGACAGACTGAACAGGTTGTATTTAGGAATATATACGTATATACACATACATATACATATATATGAAATAACAATTAGTACAAAGGAGGCTATGGATTTGAAGGAGAGTGGGGAGGCGTATATGTGAGGGTTTGGAAGGAAGAAAGAGATAGAAGAAATTTTCTAACTATATTACAAATACCCCCCACACTCACACAAACTCTCAGCGATTTTGAAGTTAGGAACCACTCAGAAAAGGATGAGTCTCATTAGAGAAAATAAAATACATTTGCTTCATCAGTTTAAATCCCACTGTGTGGGGCTGGGAAAACTGCTAAGCTGGGAAAGTACCGGCAGTACAACACGTTCTCCATAAACTGAAAGCACAGTCAGAGGCGGAGCTTGCTGGCTCACTCAGTGAGTTCAAAGTTCAGTGAGAGCTCCTGTCTCAAAAAGTACTGTGCAGAGTAACTGGACAACATTGACCTCTGACCTCCATATCCACATGTACACACACGCACACACACACACACACACACACACACCACACAATACATCAATGTTTCCCTATGCTCTCATTACTTAGAACTACAACTTATCACAGCATATTCAAGTTGTATGCTTAAAATATAACAACAGTGCTGACTGCGCATCATGTGTGTACTTGGTCCCCTCAGAGATCAGAACAGGGTGTGATCAGATCCCCGGGAACTGAAGCTGCATATGGTTGTGAGCCAACATGCAGGTGCTGAGAATCAAACAGATGTTCTTCATGGCTGAGCTGTCTCTCCAGCCTGACCTTTGATAATTCTTAAGAAGTAAATTAATAAAATAATTTCACTGAGAAAGCAGCAGGAGATGTTCTGCTCATTTCCTGCCCGTCTCTAGGCTATTTCCTATGACTGTCATCGAGATCAGGAACGAAGGGCTTTTCTTGCATCCTGCACAAATATCCAGGTCAGACGAGGCATCCAGGAACCGCTAAGGCAGAAGCCTGAGACTGGGAAGAGAAGCCAATGGAAAGAACTGTGGTTCCATGCAGGGCTCCCTGGAAAGTCCCAATCTGGCTGCTTCTGGAGAGCAAGGGTTTCTTATTAAATCATTTGCTTTATTCTCGGGCTTTAATCTTTGACTAATAAGAGCACTGGACGAAGTCCATCAAGATTTATTGCCATGTCCACATGTTTAGCTAACAGGTCATATGACGTTAGAGCCTTCCCCAGTAGTCTGTTTCCACAGATAAAGATAATAAAAATGTATGACTCTGCATGTTTTTAGCAAAAGGAAATCGAGTTGCATCTTCATATCTAGACAAAACCACTGCTATATAATTGAATAAAGTAATGTGACAGTTAATTATTTTGTTATGGTAATTTATTGTTATTGAAGTATCATCTTCTTGGAGTTATTTTGTTGAAACAGATCAGTGTATCTTACTTATAGATTCGATTTCTGGAAAGCCTGATTTCACCTTATCCTCTGAAAGCCAGACTCCAGATACCAGCATTTGATCAGGAAAACACATGAGGTCCTAAGAAGTGATCAGTGTGTGTTCAAAAAGAAACCAAAAGGAAACAAAGAGCCTCAGTGGACAGCAAACTCCATAAGGCTTGGTGAGCCATGCTCTTCCCCTACTTTGGGGATAGAGTGCAGTGTGGAAAACTTCATTTACATCTGTGATTTGTAGACATTGAAACTTCAAGTGACCCCTCAGTGCAGTGGTGCTCAACCTTCCTAATGCTGTGAAGTTCACAGAGTTCATCATGCTGTGGTGACCCCCAGCCATAACATGATTTTTGTTGCTACTCCATAACTGTAATTTTGTGGCTGTTATGGACCAATATAGATATTTGATATGCAGGATATCTGATATGTGACTCCTGTGAAAGGGTCATTCAGCTCCCAAAGGGGTCGTGATCCACAGGATGAAAACCACTCTGAGGGTTTGTTTATAACTCATATATCTTGTCTTCACACCCTTGGCTGTTCTGACTTAGTAAGTAGTAAACCCACATTCTCAGTCTTTATTTCCAACATTCCTTTTGCCCTTTCCTGTTTTTTTTTTTTCTTAACTTACAACCCTTAATCCCTTCTATGACAGTGGCTAAATAAATTGTGAAATATATGATTTTTCTCTTTGTCAGTCTCTTCCCATCAATTTTCCTCACCTAGGTGGTACATATAGTGTTGAGTAGAAGTCAAAGATGGAAGGTAGTCATGGTGACCGGCTCCTTTAGTCTAATTAGAACCAAAGGGTGATCCCACCAATGTGGCATTGCTTAAATTCGGCAGGCAGGCCTGTCTCAGGCTATTGATGATCCCTGTGAGGATTAGCACACATGTAATGACCACTTAGTGCCCTGGGGACTTCCCTGATCCACCTCCTTAACCAACCAGAGCATGTCCAGTGTCAGCAAGAGCAAGAAAGGCAGTAGAAACTTAGTCAGGAGCTGAGATGGGCTGCATGCTTCCATCTAACCCTGAAGGGAGGTGGGAAAATAGGACCTGGACAATGGACCTGGACAATGAAGGACGTTTCTAGGTCAGTCGTAGAGGTGATTGAGTGAAACTCTTGCCTGGTATCTGGTGAGTGACAAGTGCCAATCCACTTTCCTATTTTAAAAAATGTACTAAATCCTAGAGCACATAAAGGTTTGGATCTACTAAAAGTCAGATAGATCTGTGGCATAACTCAGCTTTCCAAACAGTTTGACTTGTAAACCTGATTCTACTTAAAGGCAAACTTTGTGAGAAGTGTGGAAATACTGGGTCATCAATGAGATGGGAACTTTGCTGAGTCCTGAATGAGATTTAATATTACACTCACTCCAATGGGCTCATTAAAGGGAGCTCTGCCTACCTACTTCACAGCTACCTACTGCACAGCTCTAGCACCTATGGCTCAGGGAACATTGTGGAAGAGGAAGAAAACAGATTGGAAGAGCCAGAATCCCAAGAAGTAAGCTGTGAAACAGTCTTTCCTAGAAATGGCTTCATAAACAGAACCAGAAGAATTGGCAATATCAGTGGACATGTTAACTCGGAAGGTGGGAAATTTCACAGTCTCATCCCTACACAAAGAACTACAGGTAACTAATGACTCTTGGAGAAAGAGAATTAGCATCTCTTGGGGATGAACCCTCTAACTGGTCCAATGCAGAGTGGAGAGTCCTAAAACCACGTACACACAAACAACAAAAACAGACTCAGCGGGTTGTAATTGTGTGTGTGTGTGTGTGTGTGTGTGTGTGTGTGTGTGTGTGTGTGAGTGCGTGTGTGCTCACATGGGAGGGGACATGCACATAACAATAGTAATCAAATAAAAAGAGGCTACCAACATGGGAGTGGGAAGATATGAGAGTGTCTGAAAGGAAGAATGGTACAGAGGAAAGTAATGTGATTTCAATTAAGAACATTTTTTAAAGAGGTACAATAAATCTTCTTTATTCTTTTTTCCCTTTTTATTGAGCACAGATTCTTTCCTCATACAATATAATCTGAATACAGTTTCCCCTCCCCTACTCCTCCCAGTTGCCCCCACTTCCTCACCCCTCCAGACCCACTCCCTTTCTGTCTCTCATTAGAAAAGAACAGGCTTCTAAGAGATAACAACAAAACATAACAAAATAAACTATAAAACAAAAGCCATTATATTAAAGTTGGATAAGACAGGGCAGCAGAAAAATAAAAGAGCCCCAGGAGAAAAGCACACGAATGAGAGACCCATTCATTTGCACATTCAGGAGTCTCATAAAAGTACTAAACCGAAAGGCAAACATCCGCAGAGGACCTGGTGCAGACTCATGCAGGCCCCGTGGTTGCTGCTGCAGTCTCTATGGGTTCATACGAGCTTTGCTCAGTTACAAACATTTCTTTTTAAAAGGGAGTTCCCCCAGAAGTAAAATAAGATTAAACTAGTAAAATATTGGGCTACACCATAAGCTGTGCCATTTACCTATCTGTCATTTAAAAGAGAGTCCATAGTATAATAGTTACAGAAATCATGCATTCGATACATTTATTATCTCAATGAGAATAGCAGTTCCTCTAAAAATCATGAGATTTAACAAGTGTTTACCACTACTTCTCCCAGTCCTGTAAATCATAATAGAAAGGGGTAGGGTAGGGTTTCCTGATAAATTTGTACCATATACATTATACCAGTTAAGGGAAGCAACAAGTTAGTTTTTAAAGAACTATTTCTAAGTGAGTGAATCTTACCTTTTAGTTATTCAATGAAATGAATTAGATAGGCTGAAAAAATAGCTTAGTTGGTCAAAGTGTGTGCCACCAACCACAAAGAGCTAAGTTCAATCTCTGGAACCCATGAAGAAAAGATAGCTGTACCCTCTAACAATTCCTGTACTAGGAAACAGAAACAGTTAGCTCTCTGAGGCTTAGTAGTCAGCCAAACTAGCCTGATGGGCAAGTTACAGGCCAATGAGAGGCCTCATCTGAAAAATAATATGGATAGAACTTCCAAGGAATGACACACTAAGTTTCCACTAGGCTCCTCATACATGCACACACATGTGAACACCCTACACACACATGCTCATACCCCTACACACAGATGCATGCACCCCACACACATATACAATAAATAAAGTCCCCTAGCAGTATAATACCAAGGAAGCAATATCTATGAAACACACACTATAAACTCAATACTTTTCTAAGACCATAAGGTTAGTAGGAAAGGTATAAAAAATAAAATATGAATTATCCTTTGGGTTTTGAAGTGAGCAAATTTTAATATCATACTGTATTTTCAACTTTAAAAACCCTAATAAGTGTTCAGCAAAATGAACAAAAAGTAAAGAGTATAACATAAGACAAATGGGAAGATTTAATTCTGAATATACACAGTATAGCAATTTTTATTTATAGCATTTTTAGTGTTCTATAAATAATTTATCATGACGAAAGGAGCTGCAGAGTAGATATCAACTAAAATCCAAATAAGTGTAACATGTGAAACATTTAGAAGAAAATGAATTAAGGTGACAAGTAGAAAACTTATAAATATGGTTCTTGAAGTTCAAAAATTGATAATAGTGATAATAATGAGTACATACATGATAAGTAAGCCTCTCGTTAAAAAGCCAAAAGAAAATAAAAGGATGCAGAGAGTTCCCAGACACACAGACACACACACACACACACACACACACACACACACACACACGAATACTACTTCTAACTGTTCAAATACCAGTAATAAAGACAAGAGCCCAAAAGGTGCCCCGAGGAGACGAAGATCAGCGAAGGCACCAGGCAGCAGACATCCCACCAGCCAAGCAGCAGCCAGGACACAAAGTGACAAAAATTCCCAGAGAAAGTCATTTCGGCTTCAAATTCTAGAATCCAATGTGGTAGAAGGAGATATTTTCATTTCCCCCCAATTGACCTCCCATGCATTCCCTCTTAGGAAGACGCTGGTTGATAACTCAGGCAACGATTCAAGGTCAGGAAGAGAGAGGAAAAGCAAGGCTTTCTGAGCACAGTAGATTTGACCACAGAAAGAGACTACACGTTATAGGATGACATCTGCCAAACAAGACAAAAGAGAAACCAGGACAGATTGGAGACCGAGGGAATGCTCCAGGACAGAACCCTGCATGAACTATTGACACAGACAGCATAAAAAAAAAAATCCAACACGATAATGGATGTGTGTAGGGTAAGAGGACACTCAACAGTAGAGATAATGGCTAATATTTATTGAACTGGGTCTTCTAAGTACATGGAAAATTATCAAACTGAAAAATTATATGAACTATCAATTATTAAATTTAAAAGAAATGCTGTTACAAGAAGAAAATGATTCTGTGTACATAATGGTATAGACAGTTCCTAACATAAACAGCATATTAATAAGATAAATATGAATCATCTATGAAGCTAAAAATGCTGATGTTACTGACTTATTTAGGGAATAGTGTGAAGGCTCACAGGATGTGTCCAGTGATGTGTCCAGTTTTCCCCCTTTTTTCTTTTTGGTGAGTATTGCTGTATATTGTGTGTATTGTAGTTGCATAGTGCATGCATATGAATGCACGCATGCACAAGCCTGTAGAGCTCAGGACAGAACATGGAATTTCTTCCTTAGCTGCTCCTCAGGCTTATTGTCTTGAGGCAGGTCTCTCACAGAACTGGAAACTTGCTGTTTGGTTTAGGCTGGCCGACCAGTGAGCTCTTGGGATCTGCCTGTCTCCCCTCAATGAGGGGGCTACCGGCACATGCAGCCTTGACTGGCATTTTAGGGGGTGTTGGGAATTTGAACTGAGGTCCTCTTGTTTGCAAAGCAAGAGCACTTACTTAATGAGCCATCTCCACAGCCCCCATCTTACTGTTTTCTAATCTTCATAGCTTTAACACAGTGTTTGAATCTAGCTTTAATTTACCACTCAGTTTGCCAATCACCCATGTCTCCCTTCTAATGAAGTGTGCTCTCCTTGAAGGTGAAGTTTTCATCTTGTCCAGATTTTATGCCAGTGTCTGCTTTCCATTAACCCTTCACTAAATATTAGTCCACTTAAAGTGAAGAGCTATCTGATCCACACTTATTGAATTAAATTAATTAGATTGAATCAGAATTTAATTTGATGTCATGGTAGGCAACCTCCTAAAAGAGCTATCAAATGGGCAAAGCTTTGGATCATTAGGCAATATAATGTACACAAGATGGATTCAAATGTCAGCTGCCTCTCTCTTCTGAGTCCCAGAACTCCACCAAGAACATAATCTTCATGTGCCTCAGTTTCCCTATCATAAGAAGCAGATGATATAAAAGTTGTTAGTAATAAATCCATATAAAGTATTAGCATAATACTTGCCACAAATGAAGCTCTGTGGTAGTAATATATACTTACCATATGTATTATTGCTATTTATGTTATAGGGAAATCTGATTTGTGGTCACTGATAGGATCAACCTGAAGTATGATTTGAATCTTTAAAACAGCTAAGCATATTCCTGTCAGTCACATGCTTGTCATAAAACCAGATTTTACAATAGCCTCAGACTGTCAAAGCATCCCCTCTAGATGTAAACTGTAACTCATTAAACCAAATCAGGACTGAACATTGTGTGAATATTGAATGTTGGTCTTGTCTTGCCCTGACCTGCCTTGATGATTAGGTATATCAGAAAAAGCAATATGTTATTCTTCATATTATCTCATTGGGTCTTCCTGCCAACCATGGAGCTGGCAAATTTCATTTGTCCCTCAAAGGAAAAATGATTCATGGGGTCAAAGTCTCGAGTGTAAGAAGCAGTATATTAGCTCTTTAGTCATTTACCATGCAAAACCTTTTCAGTTGCCAAGAGTGGCCTCTTAACAGGTCCAATGAGCTCCCATCTCACTTCTTTTTATCAGGATTTTTCTCCTGAGATGTGCTGCCTAGGAAAAACATCTGCATGTATGCATTCTTGACCCTTACTTGTTAAGGTAAACTTGTACACTAGGAACATTTTAAAATACTTTTCAAATGGGATGCATGCCCCCCTTTTCCTAGAGATTCAGTGATCTCATGGCTGCTTTAATTCATAGAATAGATGCCTCCCACCCCCATTCATTGTAGCACTCTCTAAATCGTTATGAACTGAAATATCAGGAGAAAGCCTTAGCCATGTGACATCAAGTAGACTCTCTGGTCAACAGTTCCAGCTGAAGCCAAACTTGGGTCATCATAGCCCAGGGGTCACCTGAGTGAATGGAGGATACTTGATGCCATTCTGAACCTCAGCCACTGAAGTCATCCCTATTTGCTGGTCTAGTCTTGCAGCTGATCACCAACATTATAAAGTTGAGAAAAAGATGCCCTACTACCATCTGTTGATAGCCTCGGCCCCAGAATCTGTAAGTATAATAAAATACTTGTTGTTTAATGTTAGTAAATTGAGGATGACTTGATATGCACCCAGTGGGATGGAAGCATTTAGCATGAACCAGAGAGGAAGTCACTGAATTTAAAAACCACATGGAAAAAAAAACCTGAAAAATGTAATATGAAGATGCACATGAAATAGATAAAAGTTACATACTAGACTCAATACATACTCATGTACACATGTGTATGCATGTGCACACACACACTTATCATCCTTTTATTTTCTTTTTTAAAACTTAAGTGGATAAGGGATGGCCCCCTAACTCGCCTTACCTAGAAAGGGCTTGAAGCAAAACACATGCTTTCTAATTCCCTTGTCCATTATTGACTATTCCTACACAGGCCTTATCCAGAGGAATCTAACATTTCATCCCAACTCATGAAGACTCTAATAAGCTATACCAGAAGGTTGGTGTTATTGGGAGGGGAGGTTTTTTCTCCTTCAATACTGTTAATGACTTCAGCTATAACCATTGGTCAAGAATTGCAATACAGAACCATGAAATGGTCCTAGACACTATCAAATACAGCATGCAACTCAAGAGTTCAATAACATCCAAAGGGGGTTGCTTCAATTTACATGGTGGTACATGGAATAGATTGAATATTTTTTAATTTGTATGATTTTAACCAAAAGGATAAATATTACCAGTTAACCAATAAATACCCCAAAATAGATTTCTCGTGAAAACTTGGCAGAGTGAGGATGCCCTATACAACAAAATGACTTAGACATGGGCCTTCGTTTTAAGAGAATGTCATTTTATTATAGCTCCTCAAGAAGCTATAGTACAATATTATATATACAGAAACCTTCTCAAAGCCCCATTAAGGAGACAATACATTCCATCCAGAGAGCAGAGCAGGACCATCTTTGAATACAGTGACATGGTGGGAAATCACATACATCTTAATGATGTTGTCATGCCCCCCCCCCCCGTCACCTCAGGCTTTCTGGAATGCAGCCTAGGTTTCTGGTCACAAACATCCATGACATCAATGAAAAAGGAGTAAGAGAGCCTTGACTTCCAAGAAAGTGAGTCCTGATTCTGAACACAGGGCTCATGAGCAGAAGAGCAGAACAGTACAGCCATACAGAACATCGCACATATGATTCACAGGGAAAGGGACATCAGAAGCTTCTGAGACTAGCCAAGAGTTTCTAGGTGTGGGTCACCTGTGCTTGGCCCCATGGATTCCTCCCCAAAGCCCTGACTGTCCTATACTTTAAAGTTGTACCACCTGGGATTTCATGAAGATGTCCCCAGTAGTCCTCACAGCCACAGCATTCGTCAGAACTGGAGATGGAATTCAGCCGTCTTTTTAGCACTAGCAAATGTTGTCACTTTCTTCCTAATGCTCTACTTCTGTGGTTTTTGTCTGTTCTCTCAAGCTATGCTCAGCACCCCCAAAATATAGACTCCGGCAATTTCCGTGATTAACTGTATGTGAGATACAGCTGTGTACAGGAATAAATGTTTTCAAATCTAAGAGGGAAAAAAACTCTCTTCTATTGGGTAAGAAAGCAAATGATCATGATTTTGGAAGAACTTTTTTTTTCTTTTATTTTGTGGGAGGGCACAATAAAATCAAGAGTTTATTGAGTGTCCATTATATGATAAATACTATTCATGGTACTTAGAACACATCAGAGAATAAAACATGGAGCCCTGCCCTAGTGGAATACACAGTCTATCGTGTATTCCCACTTCACCTATGTACTGCTTGTTACCTTGGGCAAGTCGCTGCACTTCTCTGCCCAATGGGGAACAAGCAGGCTGGGTTCAGTGGACATTGAGTCTGGTATATTGCAGATGATGAACAGGACACCAGCCCTAACCCACCACCCAGACAGCAGAGAGGACTCAAGGTTGGTTTTTAATAATCATGTGCAGTGGGAAGAAGGGGGAGGAGGCTGAGCCACACTGGCTGGATGGTTCCATGACCTTCTGTTGCTGTTGTTTGGTGGTGACCTTGTAGATGAATTTCTAAATGGTCTTATTAAATAAAAAAAAATGGAGCCAAATATAGGAGTGAAAGCTTTAGAGAGATCAGGGAAATAAAGTCACCAGCCAACCTTACCTCACCAGCTCTGCAGCTTCCAAATGCAAGTTACTTCCTGTCTACCCACACACATAGGCCTTGCTGTTCTGCCATCTGATTTGCTCTCTGTCCATCTACATCACTTCCTCTTCCTACACAGCTCTGTCACTTTCTGTCTGTCTGTATAGATCTCCAGACCTCTATGGTTAACCAGTGTTGGAATTAAGGCATGTGTCACCATGCTTGGCTCTGTTCCCTAATGTGGCCACGAACACACAGAGATCCTGCCTGCTAAGTGATAGGATTAAGGGCGTGTGCTACCGCTGCCTGACTTCTTTGTTTACTTATAATGGCTGGCCTTTTTCCTCTGATCTCCAGGCAAGTTTTATTCATTAAAGCACAAATAAAATATCACCACATTTCAGCACAAATAAAATATCACCACATGACCTCACTAGCAGGTCTTTGCCCTTGCTCTAGCTGCCAGTATTGTCTCCTTTGCTTTCTCTTTGGCCTCTATGGCTGTCTCAACAAGTGTTTTGGAAGGGGCCTCATCACATAGTTTGGCCAAGATGTACCTTCATTGTCTTGGTCCCATTGTTTCTGAAGTAGGCAAGACCAAATTCCCGGGTACCTCTGCAGATGCTAAATAAGCTAGAGGAGACCCACGCTTGCTGACAGATTTCAGTCTAGCAGCTGCCATCCATCAGAGTTCACATAGTAAATACATTGTTCCTCTTTAACCACCAGAGGGGTGTGGTTACTGTTCCAGGTGAAGGTGAGCATGGTCTGAGTCTGTGGGTCTTCAATAGAGTCTTCCAGGATGTTGTCCAAGGGAGCAATGTTAACAGAAAACAGTCTCTGTGCCCAACTTGGCATCCCTGTTGGTCATAGTGATCTTGGTCAGGAGTCCCTGGGACAGAGGTGTCTGGTTAGGGGTCACGTCCAGGTGCACTGTCTTCACTTAAAACATGTTTTCTATAGGGATTCAGGTTCCATTGCCAGAAGGCATCAAAGACTGGTTCCAGGAACTTCAGAGTACTATCTGGCCCAGGAAATGCTTCATCATAATGCAGGCCAAGTGGGTTCAGTATCCACACAGCATCTGGGTGCAGAGCCTGGAGACCATGTGGCTCACCAGGCTTAAGCTTAGTCACCAATGTGCCCTGCCCAGATCACTAATGCCACCATGAGGGCCTATAATCTGTTTCCCAAAGATTATTTAACACTATTTTTTGTAACTAAACTATGAAATATGCAAGAATAAGAAAAAAAGAAAAGTCATAGACTAAAAATACCAGACAGAAACATACCATTGTAATTGATATTATCAAAATTGTACAATCCCTACAATTTCCTTGACATCTGCTAGTGTTTATATTGCCTGTCTGACCTGATGCACCTTCACAGGACAAATGATGGGACAAAATATTTAAGACTTAGCTATGTGTTGTACTTCATTATTCATAACGCTCCAACTAAAATACTAAATGCCATCACTTAAAAAGTAAGGTCCTCATCATTCATGGCTATGAAATAAATGACTCACACAAATGTAAATGCAAAAACAATGAACACATTTTATTGAAAAGAAAAGTTCACTGGAAAAGGTCTTCATTATGACTTGTAGTCATTCAGGGGTGTTGTTTGATGTTGATATTTGACATTGATGGTGAAACAGTTATAATTCTATGGTAAAAAGAATGTTCAGCTATTGGAGGCCTACTGGAATTCTGTGAGTTTCATACATTTCCCCATGTTGCCAGCAAAGAAGTAAGTGAGCACAATGATATCTTACTAGTGAGAACCAGAATAAAACAGAGGGCAGGTCATGATCAGAGTACATACGGCAGGCTGACAGTTGGTCATTTAATGCGTCCTTCCACATGACCTCACTGAATCCTGTAAAGAAACTTGTGAGCCAGCCCATTCTTTCTATTTTATAAATAATCACCAGCTCATAGTAGCTGAACAAATTTTCCCAAGGAGAACTGCAACTCTGAAATACTTCTGCATATCACAACTTCACAATAAATAGTGTGCAAGTCTGTGAGAAAGATGAAGAAAGCATCACTTGGAAACGTGTTTAAGAAAAAAGATAAGTTTTTGCTTTCTTACCAACAGGAAAGTAAAATTATATACACAAATATATTTGGGTAGCAAAGTGGACATCTGTTCAGAATAAGGGAAAAAGTCAGCATAAATTACAAATACACACAGGCAAAAAAACAAAAAGTCTAACATTACAAAACTATAGAAAGTAAAAAAGAAATTTTTTTAGGGTTGGTGAGATGACTCAGTAGCTGAAGACTCTTGCTACCAAAACTGAAGACCCGAGCTTGGTCCCTGGGGTCCACAGAAAGCGTGGAAAGACTCTATAGGAACACACATGGAGGTTAAGGGCAGCTTGAAAGAGAGTGCACACACACACACACACAAACACACAAAGCTCAAGACAATTGTATGAAGTAGCTGGTGATTGTTATTGTTTTATCTATACTTTGAATTGCATATTCCTTTATTATCTTTTCAAATGATAATGATTTTTATACTATGGAACATACCAAAAAGGTATTTTTTATATCAACTTGATACCAGGTATAGTCATCTGGAAAGAAAGAATCTTAGTCAAGAAAATGACTCCATAAGATTGGCCAATAGGCAAACCAATAGGACATTTTCTTGATTGATGATTGATGTGGGAAGGTCCATCCTATTGTGGATGGTGCCACTGCTGGGCAGTGGTCCTGGATGCTATAAGAAAGCAGACTGAGCAAGTCATGAAGAGCAAGCCAGTAAGCAGCACCCCTGCAGGGCCCCCAGTTCCTGTCTCCACATTCCTGCCTTGGGTTTCTGTCCTCAACCTCCCTCAGTAACAGAACATAACCTGAGAGTTATAAGCTGAAATAAACTCTTCCCTCCCAAAGTTGCTTTTGGTCATGGTGTTTAAGTACAGCAATAGAAACCCCGACTAAGAAAATGAATGGCTAAATCTGACTTATCTGTGTCTTTCCATAACTGAAAAGATTTAAACATACACCCTCACACAGAGATCTTGTTTCTGTTTGTAAAACTTGTAAATATTTTTCTCCTACAACAAAGAACCCTGATAATTAAATCTTGACAGCTCCTATCAACTGTAGAAGGAGATGATTCATACATGTGCTCCATTACTGAGTGTTCCCAATATGAAATGCATAGACTGACTAGGAACCAGCAGGATCCAAATTCTCTACTTGCAGTTGCACACATACAATAGTTGAGTAGTTTTTTTTTTCACAAATAAAAATAAGAAACCCAACCCGTGTATCTCACCAGAATACAATCAATTAACAATGGATCAAAGATTCAATTAACAATGGATCTAAGATTTAAATATAAGAGCTAAAACTCAGAAACGGCTAGAAGAAAACAGAAGAAACACTTCAGGAGATTGAGTTGGGGCAAAGAGATTTTTTTTTCATAATTCCCCAAAAGCACAGTCAAAAAAAGCAAAAATACACAAAGGAGATTATTAGCAAACTAAAAACTTTCTTCCCAGCAAAGGAAACATCAACATATTTAAAGGCAACCTACAAAATAAGAATAAACATTTGGAATTATTCATATGAAGAAGACTAATATCCAGAATCACAACAACAATTCTAATACCTACACCAAAAAGAATAAAAAAAGCATGGTTTTAAAATGGGCTACAGATATCAATAACCATTTCTCAAAAGAAGTTATACAAATGACCAAGATTTACATGGAAAATTGTTCAGTATCAATATCCATGGAGTAAATAGTACTTAAAACCTTAGTGAGATACCATCTTTGGCTACTACCAAGACAGACAGCAAATAAAGCCCACCACATTCTGGTGAGGGTATGAAGAAAGGGAGCTCTCAGGCACTGCTAGTAGCAAAATAATCCACACAACCATTGTATGACCCATTTGGTATGGGGGTCCCTCACACCAAAGAAATATAAACAGAACTACCTACAATTGAGCAGTTTGACCATGAGCATATGTCCAAAAGAAATAGCACGACATCTACACTCCATGTCCGCTGAAGCATTATTACCAGCCATGTGGCATCAGAGTGGGTTTCTATCAATAGATCAATGGATAGAGAAGATGTGGAATATTTGCTCTACCGTCGGGTGTGATGCATTTATGAAAAAGAATGAAGTTTTTCATCTTGTAGTGACATAGACCAGCTTATAGGATGCTGTGCTGATATAATAAGTCAGGGGCAGAAAGACAGGTCCCACATGTTCTCATCTATATGGGGAAACAATCAGGGCTCATACAAATACAGAATAATAGCTACTGAAGGATGGAAAGGATGACGGGAAGGCAGCCAATGAGCACAGAAATACTGCTGAATAGGAGGAACAACATCTAATGCTCCATAACAGGCAAGGACAATTATAGTTGAAGCAATTCACTATATATTTCAAAATAGCCATCACAGAGGATTTTGGATGTTCCTCAGGCAAAGAAATGACGAGTGTTTGACAAGTGACAATGGCATGTCTATGACCTGATCTTACCATTGTGAGCTGTATATGTGTCTGTGAGCATTATACTATACCCCAAAAATATCTACAGCTATGCGCCAGTTAAATTTTAATGTGTTTTTTTAATTAACTAAGATTTCAAAACCTTCTATTACTTCTTGGACTTAAACTTGAACACTCAATACCGGATCAAAATCCCAATTATCTAAGGACCTTGTCAAGCACCACTTCTGTGCTAATGAACTCTATGCTGGGCTTTCAAGGAGCGAAAGGAGGCCCTGGGAGTTTTCAAATAATTTAAGATTCAAAGGCACTTCATCTAGATCAATTAAAACACAGTGTTGGCCAGCTTCATTTGCATATTTCTATTCGTTCTCCACCTCACCAAAGGCTGCATTCAATTAGAGCGCATGGCCTCATTTATCAGTCACACATGAAGCTGACAGCAAACACGCATCGTTGGCCTGTGCTTCTCTGTGGCAGAGAAGTCCACAGAGGGGAGGTGCAGTCTCCTGGCCTGAGCGACTTGAATGACCAGGTTGGCCGGAGCAGGAGACCCAGGATCCCAGACAGCAGCGCAAGCAGAGCTTGATGAGTTCTGGAGGATTTGCAAACGTAAACACTGCTCACTTTTGTAATGTTTGCATAATTGCAGGAAGCAGCGGAGATGTTGACAGTCTAGAAGTGGAAACACTACCTATTCCAAAAGGGAGAAAAATACATTTTTTTAAATATAAAATCAAGGATCTTGGTAGCAACTTCTAACAAGGTGTTAAAGGAGATTGTTTTATCAAGTAAGAATCCTACGGTTGCCAACTCAGTATAATCATGTTTGATTTCTGGATACTAGCCACAATTCACCTGACAAAGCAAACAGTTTTCTCCAGGCTGAGAAGATGTCTCAGTAGGCAATTGCTTTCCATACAAGCATGAAGACCAGAGTTCAATCCCTAGTGTCCTACTAAAAAGCAGGGTGCAGCCTGGAGAGGCAGAGACAAGATGATTTTAGGAGCTTGCTGGCCAGCCATTCTAGATAATAGGTAAGATCTTGGTTTGTTCAATGTTCTTCTCAGTCCTGCCTCAAAAGATAAGACAGAGAGCAGTTGAGGAAGACCCCAACATCAAACACTGGCTCATGAGCATACAAAAGCAGTATGTTCATTCCTGAATTCATTGCCATCTAATTCAGAATCTTTATTATCAGGCTTGTAACTCAGGAAGATTTTCAGGTCTTATCTCAGGGTTCTTCCTAATCTGCTGTCATTGCTGAGGTCCCCTGACAAGACTGTAATGCTCATGGATGGTAAAGGGCATGGAGATGAAACCACTCCAGAGACAGTTGCAGGGAACAGTGTCTGCTTTATCGCGTGTGAACAACCACTTATATAGTGGAAGCCTATCAACTGTGATTAGTTAGCACATTACCTTGGATTAGACAGTGAACACTTGTACCACCATGGTCTCTACGCAGAAGAAGCACATAAAAGGAGACATGGAGAGTGCAGGCTCCTCAGCAGGCCAGCTACCGGCTACTCAAACTGCTTCAGAATTCAGCATTCTGATTTCTGGGAATAGTCGGGAGCATGGTGTGCCATGCTTCTTATTTAGGAGCACAGTGTGTCAGGTAGGCTTACCACCAGGTCATGCCTGCATTTTCTCCCACATTTTTCCTTTGTTCTGTGGTGGATTCTAAGATCTTTACAAGTGAGGTGGCCAGCTTTTGAGTCTGCCATGCCTATACTTCCTGCAAGACATCCATTCCCTCATCTACAGAGAATCTTTTGGATGGATACTGGACACTGACTCTCCTCCCAGACACTTCCTCTGCTCCAATGGCAACCTCGGTGACCTCAGTGGGCTATATGGAGTGGGAATGCTGCCACTGGAGTCCAGGAGATGCCTACACCAACCTCAGCTGCAAGGGGCCCGTGGTCCAGAGAGACAGCATCAATTGCTAACTCAATTATTTCAGTGTTACGTGCTTTCTTTCAGTTTGTGTTTGCAAATAGTCACCAAAACAAATTATGTTGCTCCCAGGAATTATGATTAGTCCTCCATGTGCAGAGGTAAAAACACAGACAAACTTGGGTGTTAGAGAGGAGGAAAAACACCCAAACTTGAGAAATCACAGAATCCAGCAGAGATGGTCTTTTCCCTTCCCCTCCCTCTCTGCTTCCTCTCCTCTTTACCTCCTCTCCCCCACTTCCTCCAACCCCCTCTCCTAACCTCTCTCCCCTTTCTTCCTTCTTTCCTTCCTTTCTGTTTATTTTGATTGAGTAGAATGAGAATTCAAGATTAAAATGAAGCTTAGTTTTAAAATGAAAACATCCTATTTGGCTCTACTAAGCTTATGGCCTATAAAACTCATTACCTAACAAGCACGCTAGTGTCTCTTAGGTATTTAGTAAAGAAAGTGTCTGCTATCAGAAGCCCACATGGGTTTACAAACAATAAGTTCTATTAAACTAACCAGTACTTTCCTAAGAGAAAAAAAAATAATCTTGGAAATTTTGAGGAAAAGAAAAACATGAAAATCTTGGAAAACTGTAGACAAACACCTATATTAAAGAAAACAATATGTTTTTCGTAATATTTCAGAACTAGAATGATACAGGAGAAGAACAACTTCAAATTCCAATCATTCAAGTGTGGAAATGGGGTTGAGGGGTTGAGTGGCATACTCAAGGACAAACTGCCAAGCAGTCTCAACAACTGAACTTGAAATCTGAGCTCTTGTCTCCTGAACTGCTCTCCAGGTGTGATGCTGTGGTAGAAACTGAGGGCCAGAGAGTCATGATAACAGCCTTAGCATTGCAACTCTTATAAAAGAAAGTGTTTAATTGATGGCTTGCTTAGAGTTTTAGAGGGTTAGTCCATGATCATTACAGCAGGGTGCAGACAGACAGACAGGGTGCTGGAGCAGTAGCTGAGAGCTTTACATCATGATCTTCAGGTAGCAGTCAGAGAGAGAGAGAGAGAGAGAGAGAGAGGGCCTAGCATAAGCTTTTGAAACCCCAAAGCCTGCTCCCAATGACACACCTCCTCCAACAAGGCCACACTTACTCCAAAGAGGCCATAGCTAATCCTTCCCAAATAGTTCCGCTAACTGGAAACCAAGCATTTGTTATATGAGTGTATGGGTACCTCTCTCATTTGAACCACTACAGGAACCCTGTAGGAAATACTGTGCTATGTGGAAATGGCCCCAAGAACCCCATACCAGGGGAAAGCCTCTCTGCCTGTTCAGCTACCTGGGACCACAGCTTGTAGCTGTAAGTTTTCTCAGGTCCCACCCTGCTCCGCTGTCCCTCGGCCGCTTATAAAATAATCATTCAGAGGATTAATATTAATTATCAACTGGCCTATGGCAGGCTTCTTGCTAGCTAGCTCTTAATAGTTTAACTTAACTCATAACTATTAATCTATGTATCACCATGTGTTCCATGGCTTTACCTGCATCCCATTACATGTTGCTCCTAGGATGGCAAGCTGGCATCTCTCTCTCCTCTCCTTTCTTCTCTCCATATATCTGCTTGGATTTCCACCTGCCTCTAAGCTGCCTTGCCATAGGCCAGTGCAGCTTCATTTATTAACAAATCAGAGCAACACATATTCACAGCATACAGAAAGACATCTCACAGCAACAACTAAATGGACATGTGAAGGTTTCCTAGCTCTTGGTTCATTCTTTTGCAAGTTGTAACACACTGGATACAGCAGAGCAGACTGGGAATTTCCTTTTCTCCAGCTTTAGACAAAATTGTAAATGAATTTATTTTTCTGTGTGTGTGTGTGTGTGTGTAATGGAAATATAGACACATTACATGAAAAAATATATAAAACCTGTGGCTAACAACTAAATATTTCTTTCCATACAATTACCTAGCCAATGAAATAAACAAATTTGATTTTTTTTAAGTATTAAATGAACAATACTCTAACAAGATTTAAATATATGGGCTAAGAGGGAAATGTATGTCACATTACGTGGGAAATCTCTCCATTCTTAGTTTAATGTCACTTATCAGGTAGTCCCTTATCCCTTTAATATTATGCTTATCCCAGTATCAAGACCCTTTAATATGGTAAATGTTGCCTCCTGGAAAAAAATCCTTTTTCTTATATGTGCATAAAGCTGACTTCATAAATGCTTATAGGAAATGCTGAGGCAAATTAACTCCATGCAGATCAGATAAATATATTTTAAATATCCTAAAATGTATAATTTAGCAAATGCAAAAGGTAACTCTATACTTAAATCCACATAATCTTATCTGTTCCTTCAGAGATATAAGTAAAACGTATTATCTTATTCATGGGACTTTTTCCACTAATGTATATCATTATTCTCTATACAATAAAAACTGGGCCTGGACTAAATCACACCACTATTTTTTTTCCTGAAATGCATCTAGACCAGATGATATTAACAATTGTCCCTTGGGTGCAAAAGGCAAAACAATCATCCTCAGTTTGTCTTAGGCTAGTTGTCTACCAGAAAGCATGTGAGACTTTTAACATCTAAAAAAATGTATCTAAACCTGGTTCAGTCAATGAAATGCTTGCCACTTAGCATAAAGCCCTGAGTTCAGATCCCAGGCACCCAAGCAAAGGCCAGCACAAATGTATGCATAGCTCTGGACAGTGGAGAAGGGAGGCAAAGACAGATAGATCTCTGAAAGTCAGTGGCTAGTCAGACTGACCAGTTGGTGAGCCCCAGGTTCAATGAGAGACCCTGTCTTGAAAAATAAGGTGGAAAGTGACTGAGAAAGACACCCCACCTTGACATCTGACCTTTCTGTACAAATGCACACACACACACACACACACACACACACACACACACACGCACGCACACGCACGCGCACACAAATACATGCACATAAACCATACACACACAATAAAAAGAAGAAAATATATCCATTCAATAGAATAAAGAAATCAAAGTTAATTTTTAAGTATGGTTACACAATTTTTGTTAAATCAGAGGAACATTAAAATAAACTCGTGTACATTGTAATGCCCTCTCTGGGAACAAAACAGGAAGTTGTTCCATTTATACTGTTCACAAATACGCAGTTGAGGGAAAATACAGTTTTTAACACAGACCAGTGTCTGAGGGTTATTCTCACAGATGCTCAGCTCATCAGAAGCAGATCTGACCTTTGAGCTATTCAGTAGCTTCTCTAACAATCTTAACAGCAGGCTTTCCTCAAGTCTAAGAACCCTTCCTTCTGAGGCCAAGGTCACTGGTGACAGACTCTTGTGATGAAGGGCAGAGATGCTCATGATACAACTTGTGAATTTTCCCTGTTGGTGCTAGAGAATGAAAGAAGGGGGTGTCTTTAAAATAAATACAGTAGACCTTTCCCTTTTCTTCAGGGGACACAGCACAGCTACTTTAGTGGATGCCTGAAATCCTAGTGAGGACCAAGCTCTACTCACTCTAGGTTATTCCTATGCACACATGTGAGAAAGTCTAATATATAACTAAGGACAATATAAACAATAACTGAGAATAAGGCACAACTCTAACCGTATGCTAAAATAAAAGTAACATGAATATGGTCTCTCTTGCTCGCTCTCCCTCTCAATATCATACTGCACATTCACCTTTTCGCTCATAGAAGCCCCTTCATGGCTTCCCTTCAACATGACTGCCACCCTCATTTGAATTGCCAACATCACTGGACCTATACTCCAGGCCATTAGTTAAAATAATGGTTGCTCAAATACAAACACTGTGATAGCAGCACAGTTACTATGACAACCAAGATGTCTAGGAAGAAATGCCTCTCAGGCAATGTATACAATGTGGATACACTGGGTAGAGGGATTAATCAGGTTCGGTCATGCCACTCATACTGGCAATTCCATTTAAAACTTATGAATTATTTCTTTCTGAAATTTTCTATCTATTGTTTTTAGACCATGGTTAACTGTAGGTACCTGAAACTCCAGAAAGCAAAGCTGTAGACTAGGAAAAGCATCGCACTTATCTACAGCCCTGGAATTGACCTTGACTCTGTGTGGTAGCCATTGCTTTCAGGGAAGAGAACAAAGATCCTCCATAAAATATTCTGGGGGAAAGTGATTCCCACTGAAAACATGGGGTCCAATTATATATTGCCTAAGTATTTGAGGACAAGGGGGAGAAAGATGAGCACCTCGTTATATTAAGAGCACAATGAAAGAACTGAAGGACCCAATAGCTTGATGAGGCTTTACTGGCAAGAAAGAGCGCCACGGGTTCTATGCCATTCAAGGGAAATCAGTTCGGTAATCTTTACTCTCCAGAAGGCCTTGGGAGTTGGGGTTCCTTCACTGGGGGTACCTAAAGCCAGATTGTCTGTGTAACTTAGCCCAGTGACTGGACTTTGAGTAACAGCCACTGCACATGGGTGTGGGCTGAAGTGGGCATCAGGCTAGGACTCTATCCAGAGGACCTCAGTGAGTCCCAGACAGACAGCCATTTACCAGCCCACAGCAGTGTGAGGTTGCCCCAGCAGCAGATCATACATTTCCCCAGTTGTCTCCCTACATATTACTTGTATCCAAAGCTAACCACATCCCCCTTTCTCCAAAGTATTCAAACCCCAAGGTTGTTGCACAGCTGATGTGATGGTAAAGACATTAGCAGAAGAACCCTGGGACCCTCGTTCAAAAGGAGAGAGATCTTCTCTGAAGATACTTGTAAAAATGCAAGAGGGGCAACCATAGTTAATTCCAGACTTGTGACACAGTAGTAAGAATTACTTGGTCTCAGAGTTACACAGCAATCACAGCGAGAGCTGGCCAGCCAGGCCTAAACTTACAGTTGAACTAGGAGAAAATGGAGGAAGACAATTCAGAAAGCACATTAATGCAGCTCTCCGTTAGAAACAAGAAGGCAGAGTGTACAGAATTTCCAGCGTTAATTCTAGTACCCTGTTCTAATGTCGAAAATACCTTTGCACCATCAAATGCATGAGGAAGCTTCTTGGAGAAGATAGTATCTAGTAATAGTAATATCTGGTGACTGAGGCCTACTCAAAGCACTTAACTGATGATTATTAAAAGTATACATATATTATGTACTTATTTCTCTAACAAAAATCTTATAAAACTGCCACCAAACACAATATTCAACAATCCTGAGTTTAAAAAAAAAAGAAAGAAAGAAAGAAAGAAAGAAAGAAAGTCTTCCAGTTTGTGCCAAAGGGAAAAGAAGTAAATGAAATCATCACTTATTACTATTTTGTATTTATGCATTCAACTGTTTTTTTCTGTTATTTTTTTGTTGCTCACTTAAAGCACCAGCTAGATCATGGTTCTTTGCTATGCCCTAGGAATGCAACAACATGCAAAACATGCCCCTAACCTCTAGAGATGAGCAGTTAAAGCAGAGCAAGTGACAGACACATGATAAATGACAGGGTGCTGGAGGTCTTGGGGTGTAGTGGACCAGTGTTTTCTGGAACCTAGGCAGCAGAGGTAGGAAGGAGTTGGTGGCAGGAGCAGCCCTGGGTATCAGGCTTGGCACTCACACATGATGGTGCAATTGACCATGAGCATGAGCGAAGGAGGTCCCATTTCCCAGGGAAGGTGGCATTTTTCAACCTCAAGTTCCCAGATTCAGGTCAAGAGCCAGCCAACCTTGTGAATAAGAGAGTGCCTAGGCCTGCTCTTTCGTTAACTGTTTTTTGTTTTGTTTTGTTTTGTTTGGTTTGGTTTGGTTTGGTTTGGTTTTGTTTGCATAGACATTGATGAAACAGGTTGAGATTCATGGACTTCAGCATGACATAAGAGGCTTTGAGTTGTTCCTCGCTCTGGCTGCCCTGGTTTTGTTGGCAGAGTTTTCAGTTCAGACACTAGCTTTTGGTTCAGCAGAGTAAGTAAGGCTCCTATCCTGAGCTCTTAGGAGTAGCTGGCCTTTGACTGGTCTGCCTGGTCCTAAGGAGAATTCAGCCATGAATATAAACCAGCCATAGGTGACATGTCCTAAATATGCAAGGCCCTGGGTGTGATCCCTGGTACCAAAATAAATGAGATCAATTAATTAAAGACAATGAATGGCACCTGCTTCTTTGGCTGGAAGGATCAAATGTGCGCTAGCTAAACTGATGTTTCATTTAGGAACCTCGATAACTCCTGAGCTCAGTGCAATCCCAAGCCAGCTACGTGTTGCCTCTGCCTGGTCTCGGTGTTTGTCTGTGTGGCACACTTCCTGTGTGGCACACACTTCCTGTGCTGATTTCAGCCCCCTCCTTGTGCTGCTGGCTGCTTTGGCTGACTTCCCTGTCCCACCTGCTTCTCATGGAACCCTCTTCTTCCGAGCATGCCTGTTGCCAGTGCTGGGAAGAGCGTGTTCTCTCTCCTGTCTCCCCATCTCTGAGGCATGGGAGAGGGAATGACTGCAGATAAGAAGTCCTGTTATCTCTGCTGTTCAAACATGTGTCAGGCGTTGGGGCCCCATACCCTGCTGGTGAATTAGGTGTTTACAACAGCGAACTTTGTCCTGACTTCATTCTGCATCCCTCAGCCCTCTGAGAGGGGTAATCTCCGAGTCTTGGAGTGAAGCCAGGGTCCATAGTCATGTTGGGCTGCTCCTACATACTGGGAGGGATGGGGGAAGGGGACAGCTGGATCTCAGGCAGCTGCCTGTATGGCAAGCTGATAGGGATAATCGCAAACTGGGAGGGAAGGGGAAATGTATTAAGGATTCACCGAAGCGCATCTCCACGAACACAGAAAAACTGAGGCAATTAAGAAACTCAGGCTGACAAGCAGCTTTCAGGACCACAACTTTTCTTTTTAGACATGGGCATTGAACTAACTAGGAAATGGTGGCAAATAGCAAATGCCAGTTGGGTAGCTGTGACCAGCAGTAATTAAGACCATTTCCTGTGTGCCCAGTTTAGCAAGGGCTATTAGGCCATTGGGAGTATTTTGGGCTACATATTTATCTAGTCTCAACGTGTCTCTGACAAGGGATGTTGTATGTATCTTCCCCAACCCCTCTGTTTTGCAGGATATGCATAAGTAGAGCCATCCAGCCATTCTTCGTTCTGAGTAAAAAGACTTCAGCAACCACAAGAGCCAAGAACAGACAAGTTAACAATGAGGAGTCTAGTATGGCGTCACAAAAAAAGATCCAGGCTGAGATTCAAATCTGAAGTCATATGAGAATTTGTTTTCTCGTCTATAAAATGAAGAGGAAGTGCCTCACCCATTCCTTCAAAATTTCATGAAATAAAAGCCTTCTCATAATAGAAGGTCTACATGCATGCCATTCCCTACTCTGCCTTTGATGTCCTGAGGGAAACAGACAGATGCAGCCGGAGGGCCCCAGCCCTTCCTTCCACTGGGCACTCAGGTCTTGTTTTGGGGCTAATGACTTCACCATGATATTGCTCCAAACTGATTTTGTAGTTCAGCTTCTAAGTCCTAGTAAATTATGAGATAATGATTTTACCCTTGGCCTCCTTCTGAAGAGGAGGTAAACTTGTAGAATGCTCTTATTTGTGGTATATGCTTTTTTAGAACAACGAACTACACATCATATTTCCCAAGCTTGTATCAGAAAGAGGGGCGCACACAGGCAAGGCTTCAAGGCTTCCTCGATGGCAGCAGCCTTCCATTGGAACATTTAAACACTTGTCTTCCAGTCTGTTTTTCAATACATAAGGGATTTTTTTCAATACATTCTGTGACTTCAATTTAAAGCTTGAAAACCAGTCTTCTATAATATTGTTGTTTAGAGAATGGGCAAAAAGCAACAGTATCTTTTATGCGCTGCTTCAATTAACACAGCTATCTCTGGGGCTTCCTCCATGGGGAATTAGAAATTGGTATACAATGTAAGAACAGTGCCCTGTCCATACCAGAACTGGTATCTGAAATAGCACAGGAATAGGAAACATTTTGAAGATGCTGATTTAGGCATTCCCCCCAGACAACCTCATATTCAACAGCCCCCTTAGAGATTTCACAAGGCTCAGTGTTTAATGATAATCATACCTATGAATTATTATAGCCAAAGAATACACAGAAAAATCAATGCAGCAAAACTGTTGTGGTTTGAAAGAAAATGACACCCATAGGCTCATAGGGAGTCACACTATTAGGAGGTGTGGCCTTGTTCAAGTAGGTGTGGCATTGTTGGAGGATGTGTGCCTGGGTCTTTTCCTGCTGCCTAGGGATCAAGATGTAGAACTCTCAGCTCCTTCTCCAGCACCATGTCTGCCTGCACGCTGCCATGCTTCCTGCCATGATAATAATGGACTAAGCGTCTTCAATTGTAAGCCATCCTCAATTAAATGTTTTCCTGGAACTTACCAACCTGCTAGGCTTCCAACAGAAGTAAAGCATTTAGGGTAGGCCCTCATGCATTGTTATTTACTCCTGCTTGACAAGACTGTGTAATACCAATGGGGTAGGGGGTGGAAGGTGGGGTGAGAGGTCTAGACATGGGTAAAAGTCTTCTCTTCTCCAAAAAAGAGAAGGTAGATACTGCAGATCTCTTGTCTTGAAATTTAATCTTAGAGAAAAAATGTCCTGTATCAACCTTCTGGGGTGAGCCACCTCTTACACTCTTGGTGGCCCTCTGAGACAGGCCATCATACATGGCTCCCATGAGATCTCACCTCTTCTTTCAAATGAGCAAAAGACTTTCCTTCAAGACCACATTTCTCTGTTATAGGGAATTCTGGTCAGTGCATTCCCCCCACGACACTCCACAGAGCAGAGTGGACATGGAAAGAAATATGCTCTCCTCTAAACGTTGGGAACTATTATTAGAACCTTCTTCTGTGCTCTGAGTATGATCCATTCTCTGGTCCCAACAAGCTTAACTCTGAGGGAGAATCAGCACAAAATCAGATCAAGTTCCCAAGGTGCTGGACAATTGCTCAGCCGGTCCCCACCTGTCTTCACCACTTAAAAGACTGAGGTGGTGAGACTCATCTCCCCCATTCATAGAAGATATCAGCTTTTCCTCCAGCCCAAACCCAGAAATCGGACAGTTCCCCATCTTTAAATATCAATGTTGGGTGCTACCAATACTTGAACTGATCAGTGAGAAATTGTATAGACCTCTATTTATTCTGAATACCACAATACTGAATCCACCCTCTTCTTCTGGGCCTACATACTTCCCAGTCCAGCACTCCTCCTTTGTAAGAATCTTTTATTTTTGTTTTTCATTGTTTTGGAGGATGCACCTGAATGAACTGCCCTGGGGGCAGAAAAGGGCATCAGATCCCATGGAGCTGGAGTTACAGACATTGTGAGCCAGATGATGTGGTTACCTAGGCTTGTTCTTGAGTAAGACGAGGCTGGTGTGAGAACTCTGGGGAGCTCACTCTGTTCCTCATACAGCCCTTTCCTTATCTCCTTACCGTTGCTGTCTGCAGTTCTGATATCCCAGCTCCATTCTCTCAGCCACGTGCTGGTGTACAGCGTTCTATGCACACAGCTGGAGACAACTTCCCCTTCTTGAGAAGTTCTCTATCCTGCACCACAAAAGGTATCTTCTTGTTGATCAGATATTGGTCTAGAACACCAGTTGCCTCTTTGTTCCCTCCCTGTCTGTAACTTGGTATGGGCAACAAGCTAAATCAGGGTCTTTGGACTTTCTTCCTCCCCCTCTCCCCCTCTCCTCCTCTCCTCCTTTCCCTCTCCTCCTCCCCCTCCCTCCCTTCTCTCTCTCCCCACTCCCTCTCCCTTCACCTCTCCC
>CABHPH010161919.1:0-44595 GCA_902168325.1 Peromyscus nudipes | reverse complement strand
CTCCAACTGTGTAAACAACTCAAATATCCAATGCCTGGGATCCACTCTTGATCTTCTGGGCTCCTTCAAAGGGCTTGGATGACTTCTTCGGCTCCACCCTCTGCAGCAAACATGGCTTGTCTTCTACACTCTGGCAGGCTCTACTCCACTGCTGCTGCTGTTCTTGGTGGTCATCCCATGGTGCTGGCATTTCCAAAATGCTGGCGGCTCTTGCTGCAACTGGCCTGAACTTTCACCAATAGCCTCTCATGGACTTTCTGGATGGTTCCAAGCCTCAGCTGCTCTCCATGACCCCTCCATGCCTTCAAAATCTGTACCAGCTTAGCAAAATCTCTTATACTATTCAAGTTAGACCAATTGTTTTGGGGTTTTTTTTTTGGTTTGTTTGTTTGTTTGTTTGTATTTGATGATGTCGTAACACCACTGAATGTCCTAAACATAAGGCCATTGTTGCAAGATGTGATTCGTAATCTGTGTGCCTTATTCAGTCTAATGTTTGTACAGGACACAATGGCATTTTGCCATTCCACAAATTGAGGTGCTGAGAGAAGACTGAAATCACAGAAGGCCAATGTAAACCTAAAAAACAACCAACATACCAGTTTCCCTGAATAAACATGTTCGCTCTCTAATGAGCAGAGGCGAGTACTCTAACAATGACTATCCTGTTGTCACACCTTGGAACTGATAACTTATTGGGAATGCAACATTGGCCTCTATTGTTGTCCGTTTGAGTTCTCCACAAGACAGCAATGAAATCATTCTTGGTAAGAAGTTCCCATGGCTGAATCCATACACAGCCTCTATGTTCACTACCACAGCCGTTTTGCTCATGGATCACTGTACAATATTGAGGGGCTTGAGAGCGGAAATAACCAATGGCAAGTAGCAAAATAATTTGTGGCTTTAATTATTAATAACCTTATTAATTGAAACGGAACATACACAGATATGTATGATCTCATTATATATTTCCCACACAAACATTGGGCATCAGTTTTACAGTTTTCTTTATGTCACATTACTAACCACTTAGGCAAACAATAGCTATTGCTCTTAATTAACATCAACGTGTGCTTCAAATACTCTTTCCTTCTACAGAAAGTAGGCAAGCAGATAGATATTGTAATTCTGTTTATGTGAAGGGTTTTACTCCATCCCACTCTTTTAGAACTAACCTAAAGAAGCCATCTTCCATATCACAAAAGCATACTGTGTAGATGGCCATTTCATTCTCTTTCTGCACTAACTAGGAACATGATCATTCCATTCCCTTTCTGAACTAACTAGGAACAGGGAAATTCTTATGACACTGTATATGTGTGTTGTTTTTTCTTTTACTCTTTTGGGGGCCCCATCACCCAGCTCCCAAATAAATCGCTGTGGATATCACTCTGTATCAATAAAGCGCTGATTGGCCGGTAGCCAGACAGGAAGTATAGGCGGGACTAACAGAGAGGAGAATTGAGGGAACAGGAAGGTAGAGGAGGGACTGGCTGGAGCCGCAGCGAGGAGAAGGAAGATGTAAAGTACCGGTAAGCCACGAGCCACGTGGCAAAGTAGAGATTAATAGAAATGGGCTAAATATAAGAGTAAGAGCTAGACAATGATAGGCCTGAGCTAATGGCCAAGCAGTTTAAATAATGTAAGCGTCTGTGTGTTTATTTTATAAGTGGGCTCGGAGACTGGCGGGGCTTGGGAGCTGGAGACTGGCGGGACTTGGGAGCTGGAGACTGGCGGGACTTGGGAGCTGGTAGCAACACATGGAGGCTTATCCTTCTTACAAGTGAATGGCCCTAGCTTGGCTTATTTCTACCCAGCTTTCCTTAACTTAAATTAGCCCATCTACCTTTTGCCTCTGGGCTTTTCACATTCTCTTACTTCTGTAAATCTTATTCTTACTCTGTGGCTTGCCCCTGATGGGTGGCTGCCCCCTGACGTCTTCCTCTTCCCTGGCTCCTAGATCTCTCCTCCCAGATTTCTCTCTATATATATTCTCTCTGCCTGCCAGCCCTGCCTATCCTTCTCTTGCCTTGCTATTGGCCATTCAGTTCTTTATTAGGCCATCAAATGTTTTGGACAGGCACAGCAACACAGCTTCACAGAGTTAAACAAATGCAACATAAACAAAAGTAACACACCTAAAAATAATATTCTACAACAGATGTGGGTTAAAGAGACAGGGATGACTGGATCTCATACTCGTATTTGTGGAGTATACTGTCACAAGATAGACCTGTGCAAACCAAGAAATATGAATGACTTCCATTTTGTAAAAGAATGCTTCCATTCACATAATTTTGTGTTTTAATGGGTCAGAAATCTAGTTTATAAGGCACAAGGCCACAGTGACTCTATTGCCTATATCCTAAGAATCAGGGGTTAACATTTGATAAATCATAATTTATCATAGTAATAGAGAAGCAAAGGAAACTAAGTGATAGTGCCATTAGATAACTAAAAAGATAAAATTCAACTTTCTTTCATGATATAATTTCTCAGCAAACAAAGGATAAAAGATAAGAAGTGCTTATTAAAACCGCCAACATTCATCACAGTTAAAGGTGCCACCTCAGGAGGCTTCCCTTTGAAATCAGAAGCAAGATGAGTATGACTCCAAAGACTATTTTTATATAATATGTAAAAAATTCTGTTATAGGAATAAATACTGCAGTCCTGCAAATAAATTAATCTCACAGTCAGGTATGGTGAAGTACAATTTATAATCCCAGCTACTCAAGAACCTGGGGCAGGAGGATCTTAATATGAAAGGTAGCCTCAGATACACAGTGATTATGAGGTCAACTGGGGCAACCTCACATGACCCTGACACAAATCTAATAAAAATATAGAGGTGTGGCTTCATGTCAGAGTTTAAAAGGGTAAATTAAACTTTTCATTGTTGGTAGATGATACATTTTTTTTCTTTATAATTCTTTACTTTAACCATGCCACAAAAGCAATAGGCACCCAGTACAAAGTTCACTTCAAATTTTGACTTTCTGTCTTTTCCTGGGTTTCCCAATGCTGTGGGATTCTCTCACGATGGCAGAGATCAGTAATAATTCACAGCTCTCCATCAATCCCACGGCTACCAGAGTAAACTGCTGATGCTCCATAGTTCACTGCATTGTTTCTTTCACTCTAATGTTGAGTAGCTTACATGCACTAAATGTGTTTGACTTCAGATATTTTCAAATTACATTGGTTTTATTGGCATTTAACCCCATTATAGCAAAGGAACATCTGTATATGCAAATTTAAGCCTCCATAATAATTAGCGGATACATTTTTGTATTATCAACATTTTTTTCAAATTGGTAAGAAAACAATGTAACTCACAATTAAAACTACATTTCTATACCAGCAATAAATAATTGGAAAATAGAAGTTTGAGAATAGTATTTACTATTCTAAACAGAAATGCAATGTTGATTTTGCTCCTACAGCTTTGGCTTTAACATCTTTCAAGAGCATGCCAAGGCCACAAGGGGCCACGGCTAGTGTTTCTTAGGAGCAAGATACTCTGGAGGCATGCAGGAATTCAGTCATTGTCCAGCCTGACCCTGCCCAGGGTAAGCCTCGCCTTCGTGTTGCTCCTCTCTAGAATGGCATGTAGCAGCACACACTGAGGCCAGTTGCCTTTACTTTATTTTCTATGATGGAAAACCTATAGCAAATCCATTGATCCTAACATTTTTGTTGTCAGAGTCTTGTGACTTCTCTGAATAATTTCTGTTTTATTGTATTGTACAGAATTAATTTTCCACTAGGAATTATGTTAATACAGCTAAAATGTATAGAATAATATACATTAACAATATAGAATAAATAGTAAGAAAATTGCAAACCTGGCGGGGGCAGGAGAGGTGGTTCAACAATTAAGAATATATGGCTGCTCTTGCAGATGACTTATGCTCAGTTCATAGCACCCACATAAGGTAGTTAAATATGGCCTGCAACTCCAGCTCCTGGGAATTCAACAGGCATCTGAACTCATGCATACCCCACACACACATACACAGTCATGTATGCATACACACACACACACACACACACACACACACACACACTCATGCATGGATAAAATTTTAAAAATAAAAGTAAACCTAAAGCAAAAGCACAAAGTTGGCAAAAGCAAGGGGTTGGGGAGTAAGGGAAAGAAACACTGTCTTCTGGACAAGACGACCGTTGCACCCATGAACTCACCACAGCTGTGGTTGTGTGTACAAGATCTGCACAAGAATGAGCAGCCAATATTCTAGCGTGAAGAGGGGAAGGGTTCATGAGCCCCCATCCCTAACTGAAGAGTGAGGTGGTATTGTGTTCCCCAAAATATTGTGCACCCTAATAAACTTATCTGGGGTCAGAGACAGAACAGCCACTAGATACAAAGGCTAGAAAATGGTGGCACTCACACCTTTAATCCTAGCATTCCAGAGGCAGAAATCCATGTGTTCAAGGATACAGCCAAGCATGGTGACTCATGCCTTTAATCCTAGAAAGCGAGCCTTTAATCCCAGGGAGTGAAGCAGAAAGCAGAAAGATATATAAGGCGTGAGGACTAGAAACTAGAAGCATTTGGCTGGTTAAGCTTTTAGGTTTTGAGCAGCACAGTTCAGTTGAGAACCATTTGGATATGAGGACACAGAGGCTTCCAGTCTGAGGAAACAAGATCCGCTGAGAAGTTGGCCAGGTGAGGTTAGCTGTGGCTTATTCTATCTCTCTGATCTTTCAGCGTACACCCCAATAACTGGCCCCGGGTTTGATTTTATTAGTAAGAACTTTTAAGATTCATGCTACAGAAGAGACAGTTTATTTTAAGGGTAAATCAACCAGATTCCAGTAGATGGCCTGATGCCTAGGAATATTTGATCAAATTGAACTCAGTGGGTAATTTAAAAAGGGAAAGAACAGGAGTTTGGGTGGGGGTGGAAAGGTTGGATGACCAGGGAGGAGCTAGGGGGAAGAATAGGGAGACAATATGATCAAAACACATTGTGTGAAATTCTCAAAGAATTAATAGAAATATAGTACATAAAAGTATAAAAGAAAAGGACAATCTGAATGGAGAAATTTTACTGAAGAATATTTAAAATATAGCAAAGTACTAGGCACCAATTTGATTCCCTGGTGCCACAAAACGAATAAACAAAACAAAAACTTCATAAGCATGTTTGGAAAGACTTCACAGGATAAAGTTGCTAAATTCTTCGGGATTGATTTTCATGGTCAATGGCATCCATAAACAATTCTCAAGACCTGTTTCCAAATGTTCACCCTCACTCTGAAAAGTAACAAGCAGATTCTGAAACTTACATGAAAAGAATAAAAGACAAGAAAAACCAAAAAGGTCACAATGGGAAACATAAAATGCGTGTTTAGGACGACCACTGCTAGAGAGGGAGGTGCAAAAAGAGTGGTCTTCAAGGGTGTTCTGGCCATCTGATGCCCAGCTACACAGCACAGCTGGGGTTTAAAAGCAACCCAAGATTCCAAGGAGTATAGTGGGAAATGTTATTGGCTTTAGCAGTTCACAGGAGCAGACAGCATCCCATCTGAAACCAGGAGGTCTATTGAGCACAGCAGGACAGCTGGGTTTTTTTAGGTGGCTTGAGCAGGAACAGAACCACAAAACATTTTTAAAAAATGTTTTTATTTCTTGTTTTTTGTTTTCTTTGAAAGAGAGAAAAAGAACATAAAGTTTGGTCGGTAGGGAGGTGGGAAGGATCTGGAAGGAGCTGGGAGAAAAGAAAAACGTGGTCAAAATACACTGCATAAAAATGTTTTTAATAAGTAAAATAAAAGGTAAAAAGTGGTGGAGCTATATGTCGGTTGGTAAAGGGCTCGCCTTACAAGCTTAAGGACCTGAGTCTGATTAGCAGAACCTGTTTGAGAAAAGCCAGGTGTGGGATTATCTCCAGATTATCCCACTGGATCCCTGGGCTCACGGACCAACCAGCTTAGACTAGCTGGCAAATTCAAAAACATTGGGAGACCCTAATTCAGAAAAGAAAGTAGACTGCACTTAAGGAATGGTTCTGAAGATTGTAATCTGACCTCTAAATGCTTGCACACACAAATAGGTTCACATCAACAAAAAGAAATCAAATGAAGTGATTATTTTACACTCTGTTACTATAAACTACTTCCATTGCCTGCTCAAGATGTCAAGGCCATTTCCTACTGTCTGTTGTGAATGTCTTCTTTTTAGGGAACACTAGTCTATTGGGGGCTTTACCAACTTCCTTTAGGCCGCAGTTTGACATCACTAAGCATGAGTGACTAGATTTTGGTACGGCCTCTGGGGGCTTCCCACAGAACTCAGTTCAAAACAATGCCTCTGATTATTTCTTTTCCTTCCCACATACAAGTGTCAATTCCAGGGGCATGAAATATTTAGGTATAAGGCACATAAATAAGTAAACAAATAAAATATTAATATGGGATCCAGTGCAGAGAGGAATTTCATGCACAAAGAACAAGAAGTGTAAGAAGAAACTTTGGCAATGCAAGGTAAATTAAAATAAAGAACATTTCCCAAAAGGCACCAAAAAATGCAGAGACAAAGAAAGCAGGGAAACATACAGACAATAACAATAATCTGGCTAGTTGTGTCCAAAATAGGTTTACAAAATGTAAAAGAGACCTAAAGAGAAAATGGAGCAAGTCACAAAAGGAAATCTAAATTGCTATAAACAAAAATAAAGTCATTTATGCTGATAATGGAAAAATTCAGATTAAAATAATATGATGGCATTTCAGAAGGCAGTATACCAAACACAATATTTGCCACATTTTGAGACTATGTGTCTATGTACAAGAGCCATGTTTACTAATATCAAACTGAAGATTAAAGAGTTCAGGATCCCTTAAGTTTGTGAACAGCTTAGGACTGGAGAGCTGCTGCTTCTCCTCTGGATCCTTCTTCTTGATTTTCTTGTTGCTTGTTTGCTTTTTGTTTTAAATCAGCCGGATTTATTTATAATTAAGATTTTTTTTCCCACTTGAATTTTGCTTTTTTCCCTTGTTGAAAAACCTTATTCTACCTGACACAAAAGACCATAAACTACAATAACCCAGTAACAACAGAAGTTAATGCATGAGGTTGTAGGTTCCTCCTACTAGTGTGTACACAAATAGGCTCTGGTGTATACAAGAGGAGATATTGTCATCTTTCACCATGTTATGGAAAGTCTAAGACCATCTTCATCAAACCCAAGCCATATCCCAAATCCTTAGATTATTTCCTGGGGAGAGCACACACACCAATGAACAGAGGTCCTCCCGCCCACCTTCTGCCTTTATCTTGGCAGCTGCTATTATATGTTGCCAAAACAACAGATTTCAAGACAAGAAGAGGAGAGAGGCCTGGTACTCAACAATGAAGATACCCAGCAGACTACAACGTGATCATAGTTCATGTATGCACTGGAGCAGGTGCAGAACGGGGTTGTCCCTGGAAATACCTAGAGCCATATATGACTGTTAGCCAACTGCATTATTGTGCCTAATCCAAGATGGAATGTGTTGTACACTTTCCCATCTGTGCTACATTTCAGACCTGGTACAAACAATATAAGATCTATAAAAATGATAATATTTTACATAATTGGACTAAATAATTTGTATTATAATATTAATTACACGGTTTATTTTGCCTGTTAATTATGATGCTGGAAATTTTTTAATTACACGCAACTTCTGGTGTGTGTGTGTGTGTGTGTGTGTGTGTGTGTGTGTGTGTGTGTGTTTAATTGAACAGCATCGCTGTGGAAACTAAGGTGGGGTCCCTGTTCTAGCCTGCTTTGTCACTGTAATAAAACCCTCTGATCCAAAGCTGTGTAGGGGAGGAAAGAGATGACTTCAGTTCAGTTCTTTCTCACACAGCCCAGGACCACCTCCCTAAGGATGGAACAGCCCACAGTAGGATGGGTCCCCCTACATCAGTCAAGACAAGCTCTCACAGACACAGGTCAACCTGATCTGAGGAGTTCTTTGTGGAGGTTCCCTCTTTTCAGATCACTCTAGATTATGTCAACTTGAAAAAAAAAAAAAAAAAAACTAACCAGCACAGACCCTAACCTGCTACTCTGTGAAATAACCAGTGTTGATGCTATTTTGTGTGCACTTATAATATTTTTAAGTTTTATACTGAGGTGCCCACTTTGAAAAATTATGAGTATTTCCTTAAATGGGGATTTTTAAAGAGTTCATTAATTTGTCTCTTAGAAATCTAGGAGATGGTGGCTCTCTGGGGCTGATGTGTGGCCTGCTCCTGTTTTCTGGAGCAGAGGATATAAGGACTTGGTTTTAAAGCAGGCTTGCACCGTCACCAATCTCATGGTTCCCTTTTGCCAGCCTTCGGTTCTTAAAGGTCTGTTGTACGGGCTTGGGTTGCCTGTCTAAGCAAGGCAGGCTTGTGAATCTGTCAGCCTTTCCTTCGAAACAGTACCTCACCATTCAACTTGTTAGGGATCAAACTGTGCCTTGTCTGGATGATTACATCGCTGATACTCTATTCCATGAACCCTTTCCAACTCGGGTTGTGCACAGGAGAAATCAACAGTTGCCAACAGAGCAATCACCTTAAGGAATACTTGGTGTCAAATTAAATAGGGTGATGGAGGAGTTTGGTGAGGATTCCCAACTTGATGAAAGAGAGGATTATGTTCCCGTGTGTGAGGATCGCACATCCCGGGATCATTAGGGATGCACCTGTGTATTAGGGAAGAGTTCAGTGGTTTGTTGATTCTTGGTAAGGAGGAAGCAGATGGCAGCCAGCCAAGCCTTGGAATCAAGAGTCACAGGAAGTTACAAATCAGCACAAACAAGGAAACCTTGCCTAAGTGGCCTGAAATCGGAGAAGCCTTCCCTCGTCTTTGATGATGAGTTTATAACACTACCACCAAGACAGACCTAGTACTTCCAAACATCAGCTTTTGGGATGCCTTGTAGCTGTTCACAATGGCCTAAGCAAAGCCTTTTATTTATGTACTCACCCTCCCCACAGCATCCCAATATCCCCTTTATGACCATTTGGCCAATTATAAAGCTGGCCATTCAGAAGGCACACAATTGTACATTGTTTTCAAGCTCAGTGCTGCTCTTGACAGAATTATTGAGGAAGCATTATGCAAATCTATTGTTTATGAAGGCCATAAAACCATCTGGTCCATGAGGTTCACTTTCTGTAGCTGACTTCTGGACACCAGCATAGGTTGAACTTCCTGTGTCCTTCCTATTATGACTGCCAAGCCACTGTTGACAAAACACGGGTGAATTGTTTCTCATTTCTGACCGGGCTTTCCATTCTGACCTTCGCTTATTTAACTTTGCTCTAGTTTACTCTAAGATCAACTTGTCTGCCTCACTTATCCCAGTCAGGTTCCACATTTTCCCTGAGGTTTCTTTTGCAGACCTCCTGTGGATTTCCAGACATAGTCAAATATTTACAACTACATCTCAGAGACACAAGGCATATTTGTAGAAGGTCATAAAAAACCGACCTTGGTAATAACCTAGGGTGTGGCCATAACATACAGATGGCACCATCTAAACTTTCACAATCCATGGGCAGTCCTAAGTCTAGCCACATACTTTGAATTGCATACCATAGAATATAAGACTTTGTTGCTATTGAGTAACCTGAATAAGCAGATTTCAAGTTTACTATATAAAATTACAACTGATTTTCATTTCCTCTGAAAGCATTGGATTTCTAAACATGCTTATCACTGTCCTGTAACATCACAATTCCTCTAAATCGTCGGAATTTCTGCGCATGCTTAGACATCAGAATGCATTTCAGTAGGCTCGGGGCATGAGAGCTGCATTTACCCTTTCATGGGCACCAGATTCCCCAATAGAGGGCAGCTGTCAATTCAGAAGACCCGAGACTCCCTTTTCATCTTCTTACCTGTCTATGTAAACATGGACAAGAAGCCAAAACTTACCTGATGCAGTGATGTTCACAGGAGGCACCTGTTTAAGTATTTAGGCTTCTAGGACATATAAAATATAAGAGTTTTTAAGACCACTGTAAGCAAGGCTAGACTCAGCACATTGTACTGTTACAACTGGTTGCCAGATCTTTACAAGTTATAGTCAAACAAGAAACTCAAAGGGTGTTTTAGGGAATAGGAAGAAGCAGAGTGCTAGAGAGGTCACCAGAAATCCACAAAGTTGCCTCCACTATAGACTAGTGGCAATGGTCAAGAGAGTACCTGAGCTGACCTACTCTGGTGATCAGATGGCCGAACACCTTAACTGTCATGATAGAACTCTCATCCAGTGACTGGTGGAAGCAGATGCAGAGATCCATGGCCAAGCCCCACGTGGAGCTCCAGCAGTCAAATCGGCAAGAGAGAGGAGGGATTATATGAGCAAGAGATATCGAGACCATGATTGGAAAAAGCACAGGGACAAATAGCCAAACTAGTGGAAACACATGAACTGTGGACCAATAGATGAGAAGCCCCCATGGAACTGGACCAGGCCCTCTGGATAAGTGAGACAGTTGATGAGCTTAAAATGTTCAGGAGGCCCCCAGGCAGTGGGACCAGGACCTGTCCTTGGTGCATGAGCTGGCTTTTTGGAACCTAGGGCCGATGCTGAGACACTTTGCTCAGCCTAGATGAAGGGAGGAGGGGCTAGGACCTGCCTCAACTGAATCTACCAGGCTCTCCTGACTCCCCAGGTGAGACCTTGCCTTGGAGGAGGTGGGAAGGGGGGGGGCTGTGGATTGGGGGGAAGGCAGGGGGTGGGAGGACAGGGGAATCCATGGCGATATGTAAAATTAATTATAAAATATTTATAAACAAAGAGATAACGAAGGACAAATCATTTCTAACAGAACAAGCAATGGCTGTTTGATTATTATTTTTATGACTTGGTCTTATTTATCCAGTTTGGCTAAGTAAACTGAGTTATTTGAAAGCCCTAACACCTACTGTTGTCATAAATGGGGTAACCTATATTCTGCATTAAGCTTATCCTGAGAATTGCTCGTGGTAAAAATGGAAATATAAGAACAATACAAGAAAAACAAAATGTGAATTTTGGTTAGTGCCAGAACCCTAGGCACTGCCATTAGCTATAAAAAGAAGCAGTGGGAGGAGGATGTGGCTCCTGCCCGAAGACATACAGCACTTTCTGGCAGCCACATCCTGCCTGTGGCTGGGTCAACCCAAGTACCACATCTGATGGTTTTCTTGAATGATAAGCCGTCACCTGCTGTTAAAAATGGAGACCATAAAAAAAAAGAAAGCATCATCTTCAAAGGCTAATAGATATCTACAGTTGTAGCAAATTTGGGGACTGGAGCCTTGCAAACATCATCCAGAAATAAGAGAATGTCTGAGGGTATCTTATAGGTCATCACAGAAGAAAATGGGAAACTATACCAAAGTACTAACAAGTTACTCAAATTTAGTCCCTCTAATACAGTGCATGTAGCATTTTCCCTGCTACCGCATATGCGTGTGTGCGAGTGTGTGTGTGTGTGTGTGTGTGTGTGTGTGCATGCACGCACAAGTGTATTTATGCTTAATAGTTGTGATACAAATCTGTAATGTAACTACAGATTCATGTTCTGAGTACTTGTTCCACTATTTGTGGAGCAAAGACCTACCGGGGCTGTTTTTGAAGCCTATGGGATCCTTGGGACATGGGTCCTGGCTGGTAAAATGCCACCAGTGGCAGCTGGTTGGAGGTTTTTAACCTACCTCTGGTTTGGGTCCTAATCTCTGATTCCTGACCTGTTGGCATGCAAGCAGTCAACGCTACATGCTCCCACTTCCTCAGCCCTCCACTCTGCCTCTCCTGCTGTGATAGACTACAAAGCTCTGAAACCATGAGCCAGATCTTCCTGCCTTTGGGTTCTGTCCTTCCAGAACTTTGTCCTAATGGTGAATACAGATTAGGAATTACTTTGATTTTACAAATAAATTTACTTATGTATTTACAGACTTGAAGTCCTATAAGACACAATTCACACTGGCTCATGCTATATATAAATGGCATTAATCTCCTTTAGTCACTTAGTATTAGATTGCAACTATTTTGCTATGTTAAGTATTCTTTGAAAACACTCTATTTATCTAATATCCCATGACATCAATCCTTCTTAAACACGAACGGAAATCAAAATGACCTTGAAGGCTTTGTGAATGTTAGGTACTGTCTCCAGTTTCTAAATTAGTACATATCAGATAGAACCAAGAGTGCGATTTTCTAATATGTCGCTGGATAGTTGAAGGCAAAGCTGTTCATTTCTTTATACAAACATTATCTTGTGATTGTGTATTTACATTACCATATTACTATCATAAATAACACTAGAGTTAAAATCATACATATGATATTATCCATAGCATGTTTCTACTGGAAATAACTAAAAAAATTACGAACATTTTTGGAGACTTAATAATATGAGCAAACATTTAAATCCTTTACCCAATTTACACTATGGGTGACTGTTCTTTTTCTTAACCAAATCCTTTGTGTTACATAATGTATTCTGAATTTCCTAAGCTTAAAACTAAGAAACACGTTATTTTCTTTCTATATCTCCTTTACCACAGAGAAAGTGAAGCACTTCATCACGTTTCCAATGTCTAACTGTCAAAACTAGAAACAAGTTCTGCAGCTGCTTTCTTGAATCTGTTTTCTAGAAATCCTTTGTATTTTCAAGATGTAAATTATGGTGATATCTTATTTGTGCTGAAATGTGATTTTATTGTATGTTAATAAATAAAGTTGCCTGGGGGTCAGAGCTAATAGCAAGCCATAGCAGAAACTGGGTGGGTGGGGCCCGCACACCTTTGATCCCAATCACATGAGTGGCAGATCTCTGTGTGTTCAAGGATACAGCCAGCATGGAGACACATGCCTTTAATCTCAATACAACCATAGAGACCTAGAGGTCTGTATAGACAGGCAGTGACGAGGAGGTCATGTGGTTGGGTTTACAACCCATAAGAAGGCAGAATAGAAAGTCAATAAAAAGACAGACACACAGGAAGTAGGTCTCTTTCTGAGGGGAAGGATGGCAGTGGCAGTGAAGGGTAAGAAAGGGTTTTTAGTATCAGTTCTTAGCTACTGCTCTGACCTCTTGGGCTTTTAACTCTGCATTTGGCTCTGTGTTTCTTATTTAATAAGACCATTACATTTACAGTAAATCACTAGTTATTGTATTTATCATACATATTTTCTTTTTCTTTTTTTTCTTTTTTTGGTTTTTCGAGACAGGGTTTCTCTGTGTAGTTTTGCACCTTTCCTGGAACTCACTTGGTAGCCCAGGCTGGCCTCGAACTCACAGAGATCCACCTGGCTCTGCCTCCCGAGTGCTGGGATTAAAGGTGTGCACCACCACCGCCCGTCTTATCATACATATTTTCTTACCTCATGGTATGCTGTTTACCAGTGTGCTGGTGTTGACAAACCAGTTTTGCTTTGGGTTTTAGGAGGATTTGTTTTGCTCTTGTCTTAATACTAGGATCAAGCCCAGGGACTCTAGCCATGCTAAATCAGCACTGTAATGAGCCACTTCCTCACCCCAAGCCACTTTTTTTCTTTCTGATTTTTTTTTTCTTGAAAAAAAAAATAGGACTTTTTTGGGGGGGGGAGCGCATGTTCAAGACAGGGTTTCTCTGTGTAGTTTTGATGCCTGTCCTGGATCTCACTCTGTAGACCAGCTGGCTTCAAACTCACAGAGAGCCTCCTGGTTTTGCCTCCCAAGTGCTGGGACTAAAGATGTGTACCACCACTGCCCAGCCAAAAGTAGGAGTCTTAAAAAAAAATACTTGACTAGTTTTCCCATGATTCTGTGATAGTTTCCCAATTTTTGAGTTGTTTGCCTTTCCTCCCCCTCCTTCCTTCCTTTCTTCCTCTTCCTCTGCTACCCTTTCTCTCATGTTTCCAATTTTTCTTCTGTTTATTCACTTGTTTGCACATGTTTTACACAATGCAAATGAGCCCCAAACATTTAATTGCATGCCACATTTATTGAATAATTATTCCTTTTCCTATTATAATGTACATGATCACATTAAAATTTAATTTGCAAGCTGGCAAATTAGTTTGGATGGCATTTTCAGTGACTATGAACTGATATAAAAAATGTTATTTTTAGGAAATTGCTTGAGGAAATACATGGACGATGACTAATGAGAAAACTAGAAATCAAGGCATGGTGAAGCCAAGCAACCTCTAATTTCAATATGTGTTTTGGCTTGGCTTGGGTTTCTAAACAGGGCTTCCTTGTTTTGATCATTGCCTTTAAGATAAGTTCTCACAGAAACCGAAAAGAAAAAAAAAACTCATTGCTTTTGGCAAATATTGAGAGTCAAACTTGTTCTTGCAGTTTGGAACAAATGTCAGCTCTTGTTTTGTTTTGTTTTAAAAACTAACAAACAAACTTGGACCAGGGAAGATGGTTCAGCAGGCAAAAGGAATTCCAGCTAGCCTGACAATCTGAGATTGAGCCTTAGGACCCATATGGTGGAAGAAGAGAACCACCTCTGAAAACTTGTCCTCCAACCTCCACATGAATGCCATTTCATTCGCACCTAAACAAAGTAAATAAATAAGTGTAAAAATAAACAAAAGTGCAAAGTCTCACTGAATCACTGTGCAAAGCAGACACTGTTGCCACCCAGCCCAACTTTCTCAATTACCTTTGGCTGTGCCAAATGCTAGATTTTATGTTATATCAGAGTCTTCTCACCTACCTAGGAACAAAACAGAATTGCCTCATGAACTGAAACCAAAGGTAAGATAACTGCACAGCACCTGCTTTGACAAATGGGAACACCCTCTTATAAACAGTTGTCTTAGTTAGGGTTTCTATTGCTGAAAAGAGACACCATGACCACAGCAACTCTTACAAAGAAAACATTTCATTGTGGTGGCTCACTACAGTTCAGAGATTCAGTCCATTATCATCATAGCAGAACATGGCAGTGTGCAGGCAGACATGGTGCTGGACAGGTAGCTGCTACATGTTGATATGTAGGCAACAAGTAGACTGCGACTCACATGGAGCAAAGTTTGAGGAAAAGAAACCTCAAACCCTGCCCACCCCCACCCCCAGTGACACACTTTCTTCAACAAGGACACACTTACTTCAATAAGGCCACACCTTCTACTAGTGCCACTCCCTTTGGGGGGGTACATTTTCTTTCAAACCACCACAGCACTCAACGATTCTATAATATCACTACAGCTCCTTCAAAGAAAAATAGTACTTTAGTTCTAATAGGAGCAGAAAAGTCCATCACAACATCCCACCTCTGGGGCAAGGATAATCACTCAGCATGTAGTTGATCAGCTTGGACAGTCAGTGTAGATAGTGAATACCCTGCCCAGTGGTTACATTGGTAAAACTTCAGAAAACTACCAGGCTTGAGATTGGAAACAAAGATCAAGAGCTTTCCGTTGATGAATGGCAAGTAATTAAATAGTTTTACAATTAGTGCCTTGTGAGAATTCACATCTCTAGACTTTTGAAATACAGAAAATTGTTAGTAACAGAAACACATAGTTCCAAGTTAGTCATACTTGAAGGTGATTTAGCAGTTGTGTCTGAGGTTGTTGGTATTTTATTGTTTTTCTTTCCCAGTAGTTCTGGAATATCAAGCTTTGTGAGTATTGAGTTTGAAGTTAATGAAAATTGAACTCAGACATTTCATCCTACATCCCATGTCCATTACTGTCCTTTGTTGCCCTTCATGTTCATTACAACAGCGCCACATCTGACCTTTCTACTTTTCCATTTACACAAACATCATTTATGATCAGAACTAAAGTTGATAGCAATCCTCACCATGCATTGCCATTTCCTAGCTCAGTGTCTGTGACAGGGGCCACTAACCAGTCACACTTCTCTCTGTGTGCTTTCTCAAGTGTTAAGACAAGAAGATAACTACACATATGAACATGATGCCTGAGCCCGATAGTGGGAGGTGATCTTGTGTATCCTTTTCTTTCAAGTCTGAACAGACTAAAGATGTGAATTTCTGAATGAGACAAGGGAACAAATAACTGAGGACACTTGTGGTCCATTAACCTGCTACAGGCTATCTACTAATAGTTACTAAACATCTGAGGATTCCAGGAACCCTGGTCATTGCTATGACTAAGCTGAACGTAGTTCTTCTGTCCAAAATGAATCCTGGATGTGATGTTCTATCTGTCACATTGACATGGAAATTTCAGACCTAGAAGGAAGCCATTTTATTCTGAATAGAAGTTTATTTTTCCTATTCTTCCCAAGAATGTATTAAATAATAACAGCCACTGTATCTACTTGAGTAGACTTTATTAAAGTCACCTTATAAACAATTTCTCCAAGCAGAACATATACATCTAAAATTAAAATTTAATGAAATGAAGACACCCAATATAGAATTACAAAACATCTTTACTTGCTCGGTGAACGTTTTGAAATAAAAACATTCCTGAAATACTTAAGGCCATTTTTTTTCTATCACAAGAAGTTGATTGTGACAGAGAGAACATGCACAGGTGGTAACTGCTCTTCTTCATGCCCAGTGTTCCCAAAACAAACAGTCACACAGGCATGGGGCACCTTGGAGGTTTACCAAAGGACTGTGGCTCTTCGCCTTTGCCTGGCTTTCTACTCAGTGGCCATCATTACTATTTTCCCAGGAGCTACATTTGGGTTTATGATACTGCTGTGGAATGTCATTCTGTATGCTATGGATGTGTGTTGTTCTGATTGGTTGATTAATAAAATGCTGATTGGCCAGTAGCCAGGCAGGAAGTATAGGCGGGATAAGCAGACAAGGAGAATTCTGGAAAGAGGAAGGCTGAGTCAGGAATCACCAGCCAGACACTGAGGAAGCAAGATGACAAGGCAGAACTGAGCAAAGTTACCAAGCCATGTGGCTAAACATAGATAAGAATTATGGTTTAAAAAAGTGTAAGAGCTAGTCAATAATATGCCTGAGCTAATGGCCATACAGTTTGTAATTAATATTAAGCCTCTGTATGTTTATTTGGGTCTGAGCAGCTGCAAGACAGGGCAGGAGAGATTCATCCCAACAGCAGGGCACAGACAGGACTGGAGAAACTTCCAACTATATGATACACTTAAAAATTTGCACATAGCTATATGAAATATTGATAGTGTTCTCAGGCAAGTTTTAACTAAAAGATAATTGATATTCTGTAATTTTCTTTCTTTCCTTTTCACCCACCTACCAACTGTCATGATCCACATCACAGTTGGCCAATACTTGACACTAAGATTCTGTGCCTCCATCTGGGCCCTTCACAGCCATCATTAATGGATCACAGAATACTGCCATACCATTCTCTCTCAACACAGGATTCGAAGCACCCTTTGCCAATAACCCACTGAAGTAAGTTTAAGAGGTGAAACATAATTAACTCACTGACCTATGCTGAGGTCAAGGGGTGAAGCAGAGCCTCCAAATACAGCTGTAGAATAGAATTATTGTGGCATAAAGGGATGACTCTGAAACTCAACCATGTCTACCAAATCAGAAATGTTCAGGTGTGGAGGGTTAAATTTGGATTTTACATAATTGCAAAGGGATGATTATCAGACAGTCACATCTGTACCTGTTCACAGATTGGCTTTGGGACATACACAGTAGAAAGGAAAAGGTTAATCAACATATTGGAGAACTTTGACTATCAGCATGCTAATCTATAAAGACAGTATCATAATAATTTCCTTAGAGGAGAATTCCTTGGGAGATAGAATGAAATCATGCACACTGATACACTGAAATCTTGTCTCAGGACTGGGTCCCAAAAGAGATCATGAAAATGTGATTAACTCACTAAGAACATTAGCCATCATCCTGGAGAAAAGTACCCCCTCATTTTCTTATAGACATCACATATTTAAATAGCTCCATAGACAGACAGACAGATAGATTGATAGATTGATAGGTAGATTGATAGAGATAGAGAGATTGCCAATTTCTCACAGTTGTTGACAGGGTATCATTTGTTCAACCATCACATACATGTTGAAACAAAATACATGACAAAAAATAAATATAAAAATAAAAAAGAAACATTTTGGTTCATAGTTGAGGGGTACAGTCCAACACGGCAGGGAAGTTGTGGCAGCAGGAGCTTGAGGCAGCTGCATCTGCAGACAGGAAGGACAAATGTGACTGCTGGGGCTCCTCTTACCTCCTTCTTTTTACTCAGTGCAGAACCCAGGATCGTAGCATGGTGCTGCCCACATTCAGGGTGGGTCATCCTACTTCAATTTAGCTACTCTAAAAACTTCCTAATAGCAATGTCCAAGTTCATCACCTATGTGGTTCCAGAGCCTACAAAATGGATGATCACTATTAGTCATCACATAGTACATTTTACAAATATTAGAATGTGGGCTGTCCATGTGCCAGGTTGACTAACGAAAATAAATAGTCTTTCTAGTATAATATTTCAGTAGTATTGCCCTATGAATATCTGTGACTCACATTTCACTTGAATGGGGCATCTCGTAATATTTCCATGAAAGGACACACAATTCACTGTAAGAGAAATTAAGGCACCACTTAATGGGTCACTTCTGTAACCCCAGCATGGGAGGGGGTGAGGGTCAGGAGGCAGAGACAGGAGAGTCACTGTGGCTTGCTAGCTGCCAGCCTAATTCCTGTGGGAGATCCTGTCTCAGGGAAACAAGATGAAGTGTGATAGATCAAAACACTCAACATCTTCCTTGGGCCCCCATGTGCCTGTGAGTCTTGTGCACATGCACACATGTGTACATATACCAAACACACAGTTAAAAAATTAAATAAAAATTAATGCATTTATTCTGCAGCCAGATAGGTGAAACCAGCCAACAGTATAACAGCACAGTTGAGAACCACAGAACATTCTGACCTTGCTTTCCCCTGAGCCAAGTTAAAGAGCTGACAATAGATGTCCCTGAATCAGGAAACTTTGTGAAATCAGACAGAAAATAAAATAGAGAGGCTTCATGTTATCACATAAGAGAACACTAGAAAGAAAAGTGATGAATGGGGTTAAATTTATTGAGCCAGTGTGGACAGACTCTAAGAACCAGAGGTGGTAGATGATTTTAAGGAAACAGAATTTTCCAGACAAACAGGGAAGATTCATGTGTGAACTCACAGAGACTGTGACAGCATTCACAGGACCTGCAGAAGGTAAAGCCAGACAAAAAGGAGGGGAGGGGAGCACAAAGTCTCACCCCTGGCTAAGAAGATGCTAGGCTCAAATAATAGCTGCTGGAAGATGTAAAAATCAGTTTCCTTAAGAGGAGTGATATCCACCATCCTATGGCCAAGCCCCATGATCAGGAGTAAATGGTCAACACAAATCAAACTCCAAGTTTTAGTGGCTTTTTTCCTTTTTTTTTTTCTGAGAGAGAGAGAGAGAGAACTTGAATTTTGGTGGGTAGGGAAGAAGAAGAATCTGGGGAAAGTTGGGGGATGGAAAATAATATGATAAAAAATATACTGTATGAAATTCTCAAAGAATAGATTTTTAAAGAAAGGTATTATTGAGCCCAAAATTAATGGAGCTGACAGGGGTAATGACCAACACAAAACTGGCCATTCCCATGGCCAGGCACTGTCTAGGGATTACCGCACCAAAGTGCCCAGGTTGTGTGTTTTTTATCGGTCTCTCACGGTCTTCAGTATCTGCTTTACCTAGTACAAGTTTAAAAATGACATTTACAGTTCCTTTTCTTTCTCATCAGTTATCGTTTCTCTCCTGTTATTTTCTCCTTTCCTGTCACCTCTCCATCTTCAACATATGGAAATTCTTTGGGCTTTCACATTTTGATATAATCTGAAGCTAGGCCTCACTTCCAAGGACAAACATATTCTCTAACACAGCTCATCCTAGCACATGAAACTAATTTCATTCACAGAAGCCCCAAAGTGTGCTCGCGCTCGCTCTCTCTCTCTCTCTCTCTCTCTCTCTCTCTCTCTCTCTCTCTCTCTCTCTCTCTCTCTCTCTCTCTCTCTCTCTCTCTCTCTCTTTCTCTCTCCCCTCTCTCTCATTCTCTGGGATACGCTTTAAGTCACAGAAAGGAAAACGTCGCCTCTGCTTTCTGTATCTTGTAATGGCCACTGGGAAACTATTAAACAGGGAAGGAAAAAAAAGGAGATTTAAAATTGAGGAGGCTGGAGTTTTCTTGAAAGGAATCCAAATGTTTCAGAGACGTAAATATGCGATTATTTGAGAAGATACACTCAGTGAGAGTTATAAAAATATAGCATTGAATAGCGGAGAATAAATGGACGATGAAGGAAATGGGGGAAATAAAGATCTAGCAGACGAATGGCCATCTTCACATTTATACCCCCCCCCCAAATTTTGATTTTTAGTCAAGTAAGTCAAGCAGTCCTTTCAGAAAAGCTTTTGAATGATTTGAGTGCAGAAAAGCTGCATCAATGCTAAGCTGCAATATGACATGAAACTTAAAACTACAGTCTATCACGTGAAAAGTTGCCTCTGTGGTCTGCAGCGTAGTTGGGCTTTACTCAGGTCATAGCTACTTCCCTAGCCTCCCTGTTCTCTTCAGTGTCTCATCTTCACTGACCTCACAACTACGTACTGCAATTAAAACATCCACCCCTGGAAAGATTTTAAAAGACTCAAACAAATTTAGATGGTGAGCTGCCAATAGCTTTCCCTGTCATGTGGTAGACACTTGACAAGGTTCGTTTTAATAATGGATTGCAGAGAAGTTTTTGAAACTTCAGAAATAAAGAGGTGGGTAGAGGTTTAATCAGTACTACCCCAGGATGCATCACCAAATGAAGGGGCGGGTGGAAAGGAACTCTGCAGAGCCCCTTCCCTTCACTAGGTGCTCTGAATGCCTTCTCCCTCTTGCTAAAAAGCATATGAGGGGGAGGGGAAGAGAGGAAAGAGATGAAAGCGAAGCCTCACACTCCTGTACTGGGCGCAGGGAAAGCACTGGCTGATGACATTAGGAAGAGTAGTTTAAAAAATCGCTCATGTTAACACCATGAATCCTATAACTATTGCTTGCGTTTTTCTCTTGACCGTTGAAGGATCTGAGGTTTTACCCTTCTTGTAACCTGACAGGTTAGCCAGAGCTCCCAGCTGTAGGGAAGAGAGTCCTTTGGAGCACAGCATTCCCACAGGCACCAGGCTCGCCTTATCTGCCTGTTCTGTCAGATCCCACGTGGTGACATAGAGCAGCCTGGAAGCAGACTGTACAGGCAGGGGACTGAACCCCAACACACGCCTCTAGCATAGAAACGTGAATTTTTCATGAGGTAGATGGAAGCAAAACTCGGCAGCCATCGTTCCCACCGGCTCTCGCCATCTCCAATGGCTTCTGAAAAGTGTCACTATTGGTCCTCAGGGAAAGCCAACATCACTTCATGCATTCTCGGTGCTTTAGAATAACTGTTGTTCTAACAAGCACCTTGTTTGTTTGTATGTCCTAAATCTCCTGTGTCAGAACTGAGTGAAGTAGCGAATCTGTCTACTTAGGAGACTACTCCTACAGGCATGGTTGGCACTATATTTATATGTATTTATTATCAAAAGAAGAGACAGGAGGCTTGTCATTCGGCCTTCTCTCAAGGTGGGGCAGGATTTGAGGATATGTATGTCTCCATGACTTGGGAAAAGGTCAGGGCTATACACAGGGTATATACCCCTTTCTGTAGTCAGAGTACACTGTTATTCCATAAGCTGCCTGTACACTCACCTGAACCCTTTCGCTTGCATCAGCCTCGTCTGGGAGAGAAAAGCAGCCCAGTTTCTTAGGATTTCATGGGCTCACACTTGGGCTCAGAGGGCAACATGCGCGTAGAAGCCAGCCCCTCCCAGCCAGTCACCCTAAGTCTCTCAATGCAGATTGCAGATCTACAGGTTGAGCACCAGTCCCTGTCCTCATAGGTTTTGAAGAAGATAATGAATTCACAGGGAGATTCATTCCATTTGTTGCTGCTGACTGTGTTAGACACCAAGAGGTAACAAAATGCTTTGAGGACCTCAATTAAATGTTTTGACTTAAATTATCCTCATGGACTCCCTGTGTATAAAAAAAGACCAATGAAAACATCTAGACCTTCACAGAGTGCTTTGTGGCCAGATGTCGATGACCATTTGTAGCTGGGCAGGTTACACTATGCTAATGAGAGATGTCTATATAATACAGGATGAAATTTTTGAGAGGGCTGTCCGTTTGTTTTGTTTGTATGTGAAGTACACATGTTAAATTCTACTGGCTATTTGAGCCACTGGGTGAGACAACAATTCTGGGCAAGAAGAAAAGGTTTACAGCCATTGCCACTGTGAACTAAGGGCAGCAAAGAAATTCCTACTCGTGGTGCACCCAACAAGCACACAGATCGAAACCACCAAGTACTGAAACTCATTTTTTTTTGAAACTCATTCTTAATGATCTGCTTTGTGAGAACTAAGTGAAAACTGAAAGAGACTCAATGATATACTCTCTCAAGAGCTTTGGTTTTGTTTCATTTTACTGAGATTTTCAATGTGTAGTATTTGAAAGCACCTGAAAATCTACAATAATCAAATTTCCTGTCACAAGTTTTAATAATATTGTATACACACAAACTATTTTCAATTAACTTGTCATATCTAGATTCGAAGGTTTTGTTTTGTCTTGTTTTCTGAATGGAAAAGAAATTGAGGGCCTGGAGATAGTTCAGCAGTTAAAATCACTTGTTTTTCCAGAGGACCTGAGTTCCCAGCACCCACCTGATGACTTACAACTGTCTGTAATTCCAGTTCTAGGAGATCTGGCGCCCTCTTCTGGCATTCACATGGACCAGACATGTACAAAATGCACTACATTCCCACAAAACATTCCTAATAAGATACTTTAGAAAAGAAATTGAAATCAGTGCACAGAAGCAAGAAAAAAACCAATTTTATCTTATGATAACAAAAACCTTTGTTCTCAGAAACGACATCAAGTTATTCTAATACAAAATGAATAGTAATAGAGATACATTAAAGAATCAGTGTAAAATTTCCAGGGGGAGGAACAATCCTACTCTCTTTTTCTGCTTTTTAGTCCAAGACACTAAAGTCCTCATTCTGGGGATGACTGTCAAAATGATTTTACAAATTTTCTGCAGAAGACTAACAAACTAAGGACCCTGTTTAAAAGAATGAAAGGGGGAAAGAAAGAGAGAAAACAGAGACATAGGAACTCAACAATTTTCTTCAGTAGCTGTCCATGTCAAGTGGATGGCTTGGAAGGAAGTTTCACTCATGAGTGACCTCAGCCAAGATAAAAGAGTGTGATGTGTTCAGACCGACTACTTCCCTTACATGTCACAAACAGTTACAAATTTGACGTTGCTGAAAACAACACTGGAAAGAATATTTTACATTAATTATTTATCCTCCAGGACTTGCCCATAATGTAAAAGAAATTCTGTTTCTTTCTATGAAAATAGTCTACAGAATTACTTGTTATTTTTGGTAAGTGCCCCGCTTCCTAAGAGTCCTCTCTCAGTCACATTAATTTATGCATTACCATGTGACTTTTGATGAGTTGATAATAATTTCTTCTTCCTCATTTTTCCCACTCACCAGGAAAGAGGAAACCACAGATAAAATAACAAAGTGACAAGAGAAAGAAGGCAGAGATGCAGACAAAGAGGACGAAGCAGTATTTTGAGTTTCGTGACACGCCAGATGTGCTCTGGTTGCCTCCCAAACCTCTACTCATTCAAGGCTCACAAGAAACAAATTCTGCTGCTGTCCTCCATTTAACAAAGAGGAAAACCTATGAGAGATATCTGATAACCTGGCCAAGGTCCATAGCAGTTCTCAAGCAACACACCATCTAAGCTGAGTACACGGCCATTACCTGGCCCTCTGACTCTTCTTTATGGGCTTATTTTGTCTTTCTGTGTCTGCTTGGTATAGCTTCTGGGAAGCTGGAGATGTACATTCCTTCCATGAGTATCAGTGGAGACATGCAATGTAGTATTAATTGTCATGAGATCTCACACCACCCAACCTAACCTGCCATAAGCATAAAGCTCGCACACCCTTTTTATTTGCTGACCTTTTACAATAGATTGCCTTCTTAAAATCCTGGACCCAGGATAAAGCCTCTCTTTGTCTCTGCTATCAAAATTCTTAATGAAGCCAATGTAGTTGATAGTCCTCAGTGTTGGGCCAAATTTGGCAAGGTCAACTTTAAGCCTGTTTTTTCCTGGTACCGCCTAGATTTTAATCAACTGCCTTATGATCAAATGCAGTTCACAAAGCATTAGCCCCGCAGCAGCAGGAGCAGCAGCAGCTGTGGCCAGGAACTTATTAGAAGTGTACTATTTTCAGGTTCACCTGAGATCCATGATTCCTATGCACAGCACACATTTGGGAGCACTACTCTGGGATGTGGCCACCCCTTATTAAATGGAAGGATGTTACCAATATGGTGGATTTCAAACTCTAGCAGACGCTGGAAACACTGGGTTTGTGTTAAACAGTTTTCTAGACTTGTAGAATGCCTGATTCTGTTGGTCTGAGATAGTAAAGCCCAAAATTTGTGTATCAATTTGTGCATGTATTTGCCAGATAATCCCAAGGCAGCAGAAGGCAGAAAACAGGAAGGACCTCTGTTCTAGCTCTTTCTGGGTTCTCTTTTCTCTGTATAGAGCTTGCACATTCTTCCATGGGGACTAAGATATGAATATTTTCTGTGAAGCTACAATTTGAAAATAAACTTTGAGCTGATGATAGTCTGCAAATATTGGGGGAGAGAGAGAGATGACTAAGTCAGTCCCTGACCTGACACTGATATCTGCTAAGTGTGTCCAACCTTTGACATTGTGACACAGCACTGTCATCTGCAAAGTTTACTCTTGACAAACATACAACCAAGATAGTCAAAACAGTTACAAAGAAAAAAAATCTCATAATGGTTTAAGAAATGTTATCATTTTTATCTTGGTTTACTTTCATGACTATTCTTTGTTGTAGTGGGCCTAGTGAGCCACAAGTTGGACATGCCAATTCCCTTCAATATGATAGTTCTGTAGGATAATTTCCTTCCATGTTTAACTAAAAGTTTAAAATCATAGACAAAGTGAGGCAAAATGAAGCTTGAACTGGCCATCATAGGCCATCATAGAGGCATTGAATAATGATAATATGCAAAGCACAAAAATTCAGGTAGAAATCCATTCAATTTTTTTATATCCTTTCCTTTTATTGAAAACAGATTATTTTCTCATACATTTTATCCCAATTGTAGTTTCCCCTCCCCCTGCTCCTCCCAGCTCCTCCCCACCTCCCTTACCTTCCAGGTCCACTCCCTTTCTGTCTGTCATTAGAAAAGAACAGGTTTCTAAGAGATAACAATCAAACATGACAAAATAAAATATAAGATGAAACAAAAACCATCATGTCGAAGTTGGACACAGCAACCCAAGAGGAGGAAAAGAGTACCAAAAGCAGGCACAAGAATCAGAGACCCAGCTGGGCGGCGGTGGTGGTGCACGCCTTTAATCCCAGCACTCGGGAGGCAGAGGCAGGCGGATCTCTGTGAGTTTGAGGCCAGCCTGGGCTACCAAGTGAGCTCCAGGAAAGGCGCAAAGCTACACAGAGAAACCCTGTCTCGAAAAAACCAAAAAAAAAAAAAAAAAAAGAATCAGAGACCCACTCATTCTCACACTTGGGAGTCCCATAAAAACACTAAACTAAAAGCTACAATGTATAGACAGAGGGTCTGGTCCTGACCCATGTAGGTCTTATGTAGCCGGAAGTGTTTCCAGTCCCACACAGCCCCACAGCCGTTTATAAAATAATCATCCAGAAGCTTATATTAATTACAAACTGGATGGCCTATGGATCAAGCTTCTTGTTAGCTAGTTCTTATAACTCAACCCATTCCTATTAATCTATAAGTTGTCATGTGGCCATGGCATTACCGGTCTGCTGGCATCTTGCTGCTCCTTGGGCTGCGGCTGGTATCTCTCTCATTCTGCTCTTCTACCTGTATCTCTACCTGTATTTCCTACCTGGCTATAAGCTTTCTTGACATAGGCCAACAAAGTTTTTTTTTATTACCCAATGAGAGCCACACATATTCACAGCATATAGAAAGACATCACACAGCAGCCTTGTGCAAGTCTCTGCAAGTTCATATGCATTTTACTTAGTTGGTTTAGAAGGTCTTGTCCTCCTGGTGTCCTTCATCCCCTTGGCTCTTACATTCCTTCTGCCTCCTCTTTGGTGGAATTCCCTGAGCTCTGAGGGGAGGGAGTCGATGGAGACCTCCCATTTAGTTTAGACTCTCTCTCCATGTAATGTCTGGCTATGGGACTCTGCATCTGTTCCAATTTGCTGCTGGAGAAAGCTTCTCCAATGATGACTGAATAAGACACTGATCTATGAGTATAGCAAAATATCAGTAGGATTCTTTTTACTAGTACTTTATTTTTTATTATATTTTCTTTTTTAGACCAACAGTGTTTAGTTTTACTCTAGGTCTCTGGGCTATCTAGTCTCTGGTTCTTGGTTACCCTAGCAGTGTTGAGTATGGGTTCCAACTCATGGAGTGGTCCTTAAATCAACTCAGACATCTGTTGGCTACTCCCACAAGTTCTATGCCACCATTGCCCTAGCATATTTTGCAGGTATGACAGATTGTAGGTCAAAGGTTTCATGGTTAGGTCGGTGTTTACATTTCTCTTCCCGTAGCCTGCAGAGTACCTTCTTGAATCAAATACACTAGAATGTAGGGGTAAAGACTTCATGTAGATAACAGCTCCACTTCTTCATGTTCAGTGAGTTGTGTGGGTGTTGTCCTTAGCAATGAGTAAATGATAGCAGAGCTACAATCCATAGACCCCTAGAGGTTAGGTATAGAGGAAGGTCAAGCAGGACACATGGTTCTCTTTGGGAGAGAGAAATAGAATAGATTTTCCAGGCATACTGGGAGCAGGTAGAGACAGAGGGAAGGGTCAGGTGGATAAGGGGAGAGAAAGTCTAAAATAGAGACATTTTTTTCCTGCTGTTAAGTAGTTCATTTTAGAAAATATTTTATTTCCTGAAAACATTTTGTTTATATTAAAATATAATCATGCTGTGGGATGGTCTGTATGTCAAACATGTTAATAAAGCACTGATTGGCCAGTGGTCAGGCAGGAAGAAGCATAGGTGGGACAAGGAGGAGAGAATTCTGGGAAGAGGAAGGCTGAGCCGGAGACACTGCCAGCCGCCGCCATGACAAACAGTATGTGAAGATGCCGGTAAGCCACAAGCAATGTGGCAAGGTATAGATTTATAGAAATGGATTAATTTAAGATGTAAGAACTAGATAGCTAGAAGCCTGAGCCATTAGCCAAACAGTTTAAACAATATAAGTCTCTGTGTTTACTTGGTTGGGTCTGAGCGGCTGTGGGACTGGTGGGTGAGAGAGATTTGTCCTGACTGTGGGCCAGGCAGGAAAACTCTAGCTACATAATCAGTTTCTCATAGCTGTATTATTGAATAAATTACTAAATAAAAACTTAAAACAATTGTAATAATGACAACCGTAACTCATGAAAAAAGTTTTAAGGTCCTAAAAACTTTGAACAGTGTGATTTATTCATAAATTATGATCCAATATTCTTTAATACTATTCAGTGAAAACAATACTTTGTTTAACGTAGTAGTTTAATTAATCCAGTTTCTTAATTGAGCAATACTCTTTTATTCCTCAGCAGTGAAAAATGTAGTTTATGGTTTCATATGGAAGAATTTTTTAAGAAAGTCAACTTTTCCTTTCAGTAATATTTTTGTGTTTAGTGATGAGGGAAAAAAAACACCTGTTAAAATAAATCTGTCAAAATCTTGGATAAATGCCTTGCATATAAATGTTTGAATTTGAAACCTGCAGTTTATCCCAGAGATGAAGAAATTGAAAACCAGTGTTATAATCAGCATTGACAAGTTGACACGGAGCTTTGGCTGAGCTGAGTAATCAAGAGGTGTGGCCTTTAAAGGCCACCTGAAGCCCTGGGCATCTGTGAGCTGATGAGCTAGAATAAAAGTGACTCATACAACTATCACCCTTGAAGGGCATCACCTACCATGAGCATGAGGTTCATTAAAATCTCTGTCCTTAGAAATGAATATCACAAAAGAACTTTGTGTGGGACTCATCTCTAGTTGAAAACAAGAATGTTATTCTGAAACTACATCCAAATTGAAACCTGGGAGATGCAAACTCAAAACACTCAATAGTGATAAATCATGAAGTCATCCTTCCCAGGTTCTAACAGATAAAGACAACTGAATATGATTTTTCAGTCCAAAGTTACATAATATATAATGAGCCAGAGTCAACACAAAAATGAGTGGCAGAAAAAAAATCTTAACACATTCTCATTAGGAACATCAGCTACAGTGTCTAGCGATATAAAAATGATAGGTATGTGGACTATTCTTTTTCACTGTATGAATATATGTTGCTGTAATTAGGTTAATAAAGAAGCTGACTGGCCAATAGCTGCACAAGATAAGGTTATGCAGGGAAACCAGACAAAGGGCACTGGGAAGAAGGGCAGAGTCAGAGAAGTCGCCAATGAGACACAGAGAGGAAACAAGAGGTGCAAGGTGAAAGACAGGTAATTCCATGTGGCACAATGTGGATTAATATAAATGAGTTAATTTGGGGTGTAAGAGCTAGTTAGTAACAAGCCTGAGCTATTGGCTGAGCATCTATAATTAATATTATGTCTCGAGATCAGTTATTTGGGAGCTGGCAGGTGGGAAAGAGAAGTCCTTCTACATATGGCATTCCAGTGTGGGGCCAGAATTTCCACATACTACATAACAAAGATTAAAAAAAAATTCTAAGCACACAAAAATGGAGCCAAGCGCAGCTTCTTGGTAACTGCCTTTTCTCAGGTAGGCTCTGTTTGCTAGAGGCAAACAGAGGCACAGCTCCTTTAAAAGGTGGTTTTCTTGGATCATTGCTAGCTGCTAGCCAACACAGCTCTTTCAAGAGGCCCTGCTACCAAACACCTAAATGGGGTTTATGAGCAGTAGGTAGCACACTACTTGGTGGCAGTGTGAACCCAAAAATTCCCTAGAGTCAGGGCAGTAAATGTGGCTCTCTCCAATACCTATGCTGTGGAGCAAAGCTCTCAGGAAACCAAGTGGGGCAGAGTCAGCTATCAAAACAGAGGCAGAGGTCCTAGCCATGCCACTTAGCGTTTAAAGGCTCATGAGATAAGAAAAAAATTACAGATACACAATAAAGACAGATTCAGATGGAAAAAAAAACCTCTAAACAAGTTACACTGTGTTTAAAAATATACAAAGGTGCCAGGTGGTGGTGGTGCATGCCTTTAATGCCAGTACTCAGGAGGCAGAGCCAGATGGATCTCTCTGAGTTCAAGGCCAGCCTGGTCTACAAATCGAGATCCAGGACAGGCACCAAAACAACACAGAGAAACCCTGTCTCAAAACAAAACAAAAAACAAACAAAAAAATGTACAAAGGCTTGGGAGAGAAAAGAAAAAGGGTATTAGACAGTCATAAAAAAGAAATACATAGTTTTAAAATAATAAAACAAAGTCCTTACAAAGGAAGCAAAGTAATATAAAAGATAAAAGCCACATAAAGATGGAAAATACACAGAGAGTCTAGATCCTGTATGTTATTGTGTTGTCTTTGAATTTTTTGGCTGCTAAGAGACACTGGATTATAAAAACTGCTAGATTAAAGCAACCTATATGTTTTAAAAATATCTTGACTTCAAAATTTAAGTCCAAGGTATGTTGCTTTGGGGCAGAAGTTATACTTTTGTTTCCACAGGAAATGAGAGGCTGTGGGTTCATTCCGGGTTAAAGAGAATCATGTTTGATTGGGGAAGACCCCCCTGAAATCCTGGCTACAGACATTTTTAAAAAAGATACATAATGTACATTTTACCTGCTCAAACATAAAACAAAAAAATTATCTTTAACTGACTTGGGCACACCACATATTCCATACTTGTAATGTACGTTAGCCTTAAAAGTTTATGTGTTTTCAGAACAAGGGGAACAAACACTAATGAAAATGGATAGCCCAGATGATCCAACATTTCATAATGCCTCTGTTACAGTCCCCTCAAAATTCTGCATTCAGAACAGCTTCAAGGCTGCTGGCTGAGATGATCCAGACTCACAGAATACTCCAGCCAAGACTTAAAAATTACCCTGATTTTCTCAAGATTCATCCAAAGATGTCAGCAATCGTAGACAACAGGAAGGAATCTAGAAAAACAATGCCCACATTCCCAATAGATGGGTTATAGATGTTTGTTATCATTTAAGGGGGGGTGGTGGTTACAAGTTGTTATTGGTACTGAACAAAGGAGATTAGATTCAGGGATCTTGTTCTGAACAGAAAAAAAGGGGATATAGAAATGATAGGATAAAAGGGTAGATTACTGAATCTACTTTTAAACCAAAAAAGCAACTACTAGTCTTAAAGATTTTACATTGATATGGATTTTTGTGTATTGATAGAAATTTGAGGTTATTTTTGTTATACTGTATATATGCTTCTACTATTATTTAAGATATTTTTGTATATTTATACAAATTTAAAGTTTTTTTAGAACATACTGTACGTACATTTCTACTCTTATTTAAGGCATTGTACTTATGCAGCTTGTTTAACAATGTGATGTAAATTTCTAGTCCTTGAAAGTTATTATTGCAAACTATTTAGGATAATAAAGAAATGTAGTTTAGTAGTTAGTCACCTATTGTAATCAAACTTGTAGTCATGTTAGGTATGTTCTCAAGGTCAAACAGAGATATATTTTAGATAGGCAAGTCTTCAAAATACTTTAGAGAGCTACAGAATATGGAATTTAAGATGTTTTAATAATATAAGGTTTATTATGACATTGAGACATATCTGCTCCTGGCAGCACCAATCTACTTCAGAGATGATGATGGGTATCAAAAAAACTCTGTTGTGGGAATTCGATCCATTCAGCCAATGGTATTGGGGTGACTAGCCCTAGGGTACAGTCTTCTCTGGGTACATATCCAGATAAGGACTGAGGAGGAGGGTCTCACTTGCTCTTGCTAGGATGTGGAAGGCTTCCTGATGCCACAGTTTCTGGGAGCTGGTACAGAGCTTTTCCCATCCTTCCCTGGCAGACAAGGAGGCTGTGGTGCCGCTTCATTCTGTATTCATGAATATGCTATTCCCATTGCATCCCTTAATAAATTATTGACTGGACTTCTGTGGGCTCTCACTTTCTGTGGTTCTCACTTCAAAACTCCATATGGAGTTTGCTTTCTTTGTGGCAAAAGTTAGCCACTAGGCAAGAAACTGCCCTTGCCTTGACTGCTGACAGTATGCTATCCAAATTGGACAAGCAGGACACAAAAGAAAATGACTGCCAAACTTTGCCAAGACAAGGTAGGACAGTCCTTCAAAATTCCTGCTTCACAGAAAAGTCTGTCAGATATTCCATGCCTGTAAGCCAAAGTTGGATGCCCCAATGCTATAGAAGAACCGAGAGTGACTGTCCAGGCAGTAAGATGTCCCTGTCATTAGGTAACATTTCACCTGTTTGGGGTCTTTGATGGAGTTAAAGACTAAATAGTTAGACTTAAAAGTTTTTCTTAGTTACGATAAAAAGGTAAATTAGATATGAAACTTTAGACCCACAAAGATAAGATATATAATAGAACATTTTCTCTGATTTTGCCAAATACAAATGGACTGGATATTCTAACTGTAATTCTTATTTGATAACTGCTTTGTTGTATATAATTTACGATGTTAAAGTTAAAACTTCCTTTTTAATTAGACAAAAAGGAGGATAAGACAGAATAAGTTTAGGTGGGAAAATCAGACTAAAGACACTGGGATAATGAAGGGCAGAGTCAGGAGTTGCCAGCGAGACACAGAGAGAAAACAGGATGAAAGAGGTAATGCCACATGGCAGAATGCAGATTAATGTAAATGGGTTAATTTAAGTTGTAAGAGCTAGTTAGTAATAAGCATGAGCTATTGGCCCACCATCTATAATTAATATTAAATCTCCATGTAGGTTATTTGGGAACTGGTGGGCAGGAATGAAAAGTCCATCTACATAGGTAAGATGAAAGAAGAAATTAAACAAATGGAAAATAACTATTGTCCAAAATTCCAGACAGTTTAGAGTAATAGAGAAATTGGATTATGATGAATAAAAGTGAAATAAGTTGTGGAAATTTTAGAGCCAAGGATTAGGTTTAAAAATAGATTTAAAAGAATCTGATAAAGTAGAATAAATATCTAGAAAATCAATGTATCAATATCATAATACAATAGAATAAGTGAAGAAAATAAATGGAAAGATAAAAAAGGATATGGAGCAATAAATGAAAAGTCCATTATATATTTAATTGGCCATAAGAAGAGTTAGTAAAACAAAATTTGTAGAAATCATAAATCCAAAAAACAGAAGTCATACTTCCTCAGTATCAACAGACACAATGATTGCCAATGTGGAATTGCAAAACCCAATTTTTTCTATAATCTATATATTTCCTAGTGAACATACTAATCACTGATGACAGAGTAATCTTAAGTGCAACAAGAGAACAGATAGAGTCTCCATCACAGTTGCAGACTCATAATAGATCATTTCTACAACACCATTGAAGCTACATGTTTTCAATATTATTATCATAAAATTTCCTTTATTTTATATCCAGCTAAACTATCATACAAATAAAACCATTTTTCAGAAGGAAAAAGAGAGGAAATAGTATTTAAAACCCTAGGGATGAGTTGAAGATAAATAAACTTGAGCACATAGTGAAAATCAATAAATTCTAAAAGGAGAAATAGTGGGTTGTCATTATTTATTAATTTTTATTATTAATTATTAATCTAAACTATCATTGCATGTATTAATTAACCATATACTACCAACTAAAGAACTATAATCACATTGTAGCAGCAAATGTTGTTTTTAAAAGTGTAAGACAGAATACAAGTTAAACAATGATAAACTCTTTTGTTACTTGGGAGATAGGTAACATTTAAACATTTAAAGTAAAAATAAATTAAAGAATGGGCATAAAATACATAAGTGCATAACCAGTATGAAGGAAAATTAAGAGAAAAAAATTTGGTTAATCCAAAAGAAATTAAAATGAGGTAAAAATGTAGTAGTAGATGGTAAATAGAAAGTACAAAAAAGATGATATGAATAAATTATGATATGACATATTATAATAAATAAATATATAGTAAATAAATAAAAAGAATAAATAAACATAATAAATAGATAAATAAGTTATTTATTAAAATATAATAAAAAATGCATGTTCTATTGTAAAGGGAACACATAGAACCTAAAAGCAGAAAAGAAGGACCCCAAAACATAAAATTCTGAAATTAAAATTAAGGGAACAAAATTAACAGCACACAAAAGAAATGTATTTCGCCTAAAGGGATTCTTCTTGCCTATATGATGAAATAAAGAAATCTCAACAGAAAGATACAACAATGGAAATTAACAGAAACAATTTTTAACTATACAAATGAAAATTGGCATACTTTCACAATAAGGCACTAGTGAATTCTAACATGGTGTAGATGTCAATATATTTGATATTGGATAAATTGAAATGTGAACAACAAATTAAACAATTTTCTTTTTTTTTTTTTTGGTTTTTCGAGACAGGGTTTCTCTGTGTAGCTTTGCGCCTTTCCTGGAGCTCACTTGGTAGCCCAGGCTGGCCTCGAACTCACAGAGATCCACCTGCCTCTGCCTCCCAAGTGCTGGGATTAAAGGCGTGCGCCACCAACGCCCGGCATAATTTTCTGCATAATTAAGTTATGTTCCACATAATTAAATACATATGTAGATATATGCTAGTGCTAAGAACATGTGAATCAAAAAATGAAAATATTTACCCATAAAGACATCTTTAACATCCCAGCATTTGAGAGGCAGAGTCAGGAGGATCTCGTGAGTTTGAGGCCAGCCTGGTCTACAGAGCTAGTTCCAGGACAGCCAAGGTTACACAGAGAATCCCTGTCTTGAAAAACCAAAAGAAAAAAAAAGACATCTTTAACATTAATATTAGCATTAAATGATTGAATGATCTAAGTAAGCCATACAACCCATTCTTATCTAAGTCTCTATAGTACCACTTACACAAAGAAAAAATAATATAAACATCAAAATAGCTGAAGATTAAACATCTGACTTAATCCAGTCTTTGTAGATGAAAGCATAAAGAAATAAGCTTAGCTAACTTACAGACAGTGTCTACCATCATACACAATATAAAATATTACAAATTTATACATTTTTCCAAATAAGCAGGAACAAGAAAAGAATATTTGTCATGTATTATTCTATTTACAGCCCCTCCCTGCCCCCTGCCAGAAGTTCTAGCCATATGTGTAAAAACAAAGTAAAAACTAAAAACAAGAGATTGAAGCTTTGATCTCAGGGGTCCCAGAATACAACTTAGGATCAATGCTTTTACCCCAGAGTCCACCTCAGAACCATGGCTTTGACCCCAGAACTCCCAGAGTTTGCCTCAGGACCAAGCCTTTGACTCCAGAGTTTATTGAAGATTGCGACTGGGATTTTGACTACAGAAGTCCCAGAGTTCACTGTGGGACAGACGCTGACTCCAGCCCCTAGCTGATTCACAAAGTACACCATTTGACTGTGGGTTTGACTCTGTCTGTTAGCCCTGCTGTTAGCTTGTGGCTGTTTGTGGTTCTGTTTTCACCTAGACAAGGCCAGATCACCTCAGTTACCCAGCAAGAGAATCAACCCAAGCTTCACCAGTCTCCACAGCTGAACTTCCTGCAAACACCCCTCTGTGAAAATTCACACAACACAAAACAACCCAAATAGAATAGGAAGAAGTTAAAGGAGAAAACCAAATACTACTATTCTGATAAAGTAACACAGCAATGAAATGATTCCTCAGGACATACTGCTATAGCCACAGATCAGAGCCTCACTGGGCTGTCTCAGAGACGCTTCCTCTTTGAGTAGATAGAAATTAACACTGGATAATGCCCTGAGCAAGAGACTTTAGAACTCCCTGTCCTAAATGGTATGTCTTCATCAAACCCCTCCCCTGAAAGCTCAAGGATCTCTGTGGAAGATGAGCTGGAAAAATTGTAAGAGACAGAGAAGATGGGTGACTCTAAGGAATCAGTATTTTCCAGACACCACAGAATTGATGTACAAATGAACTCAGAGTTTGTGGCAACACACACAAGACCCACATAGATTCAAGACAGAAGGGGTCCCAGCACTGGGAGGAGAAATAGACACAGGGATTCACCCCTCACCAAGAGTCTATCTGCAACTGATAACCACAAGTAAAAAGAAAAATCAGCATTCTCCAATGGAGAGTCACTGGGTATATCAACCACACTCCAGGGTGGGTCCCACGCCCAGGAGTAGTTGGCCAACAAAAAAATGAACTCAACAGTATTTTTGTGGACTTTAGTTTAGTTTTGTTTTGTCTTGGCATTTTTTTTTTGTCTTTTTGGTCTTTTGTCTGTTTGTGTGGATTTTCATCTTTGTGAGGTTTTGTTTCTTGGTTTTTTGTTTTGTTTTTTGTTTTTTTAAGATATAAGAAAAATACCAACTCACTTAAAAAATGGATATTATAAAAATCCCAGACCATTCATCAGCAATCTAAAAACAGTAAAATGATATATTGAAATATATCATATATCATAACTCTGAAAGTAAATAGCTATGAACCAAGAGTGTTATATTCTCTTTCTGATTTTTTATTTTAATCCAGGCACTCAAAGCTATACATGTCTCACTTAGGACTGTTGTTATTATGTCCCATGGGTTTTAGTTTGCTATGTTTTCATTTTAATTTATTTCCAATACTTCTCAAACTATTCCAAAAAGTAGACCTAGAAGAGGTTCTTCCAAACTTCTTTTGTGAACCAGTGTTACTTCACCTAACACCAAAGCCAATTAAGGACATAACAACAAAGAGAACTATCAGCCGATATACCTGGTGAGCACAGATGTAAAAATTCTCAACAAAATACTCACAAACCAAGTACAAGCACTGTATTGGTGTGCTTGCTATTGCTGTGAGGAACATAATGATCAAAACCAACTTGGGGAGGAAAGGCTTTATTTGGCTTGCACATCCTGCCCTCAGTCAATCTTTGAGGGAAGCCAAGTCAGGAACTCAAGAAGGGCAGGAACTAAAGCAGAGGTGATGGAGGAACACTGACTACTAGATTGAGCCCCAGGCTCAAATTCAGCTACCTTTCTTGTATTCCCCAGGACCATTTGCCTAAGGGGTGGCACCACTCACAGTGGGCTCGGCTCTCCCACCAATCATCACTCAACAAAATGCTCCACGGATTTTCCCTTAGGCCAATCTGATGAAGGCATTTTCTGGGTTGAGTTTCCTCTCCCTCTCCCCCCATGACCCTAGTTTGCATCAAGTTGCAAGAAACAAAAATAACCAGCACAGGCATATATCAAAGATACCATCCTCTTCAGTCAAGTTGTTTTAACCTTGAGATGAATTAATAGTTTAACATACCAAGGGTGATAAATGTAGTGAATCATACAAATGGACTTAGAGACACAAATTATGTGATCATCTCAATAGATACAGAAAAGGCCTTTGACAAAATTCAACACGACTTCATGATAAATATCCCAGAGAAACATATCTCAAGGTAATAAAGACTGTATAAGACAAACCCACAGCCAACAACATGCTAAATGGGAAAAAATTAAGAGTGGTGTTGAAAATCAGATATTGCTAGCAGAGTGTATGGGTTCAATTAGGTTGGGAAGTAATTTGGGATGGCAAATAAGGTTGAAGGTGTGTATCATTATCAACTCAGTGGTTCTTCTCGGGATGCCCTATGCATACATTTATCCAAAGAAGAGCTCATTAAGTGTTCAGAAAGAGCTTTAGCTTTAATAGCTATATAGATAAATAACATAAAAGAAAATTAAGTCCATTAATGGGATTCTAGATAAATATCTATTAGATAAAACCTATATAAAATTTCAGTGAGAGAGCTAGAGCTTAACATTTTAACACGAATAAATCTTATTTTTTATCCTTTTTGTTTATTATTTATGTCTTTTACATCATGCATCTCCATCCCATTCATTTCCCTGTCCCTTCATATCGACCCTCTGCCCTTGCAACACCCCCCTGCCACGCACACGTGCAAATGAAATAAAATTTAAGAGAAAAAAGAAAAAAAAAACAAAGGAAAAAGTAAATCTTGTCATGGAAGCTGAGGTGTGACACAATGAGTCACTCGGTAAATCCTTTTGTCCATATATCTTTACTTACAAGTGTTCATTGCAGAGAGTCATTGGTCTAGTTCAGTTCCTCTGGTTTCTGCTACAACATTGATGCTGGCACACTGGAACTCCTCTTAGTTATCCTGCTGCTGCCCTCTGTTGTGGAAATCCTGCAGCTTTGGGTCTGCAGGACCAGTCCCTTCATGTGCTCCAGCAGACCACAGATGATGTGAGTGTTGGGGTGGGCCAACACAGAACCCTGGTTCTGGGACTGGGTAGTTTGCAGGGTTGGTCAGCCTGCAAGCTCTCCCTTGTCCTCACCACCAGGGTGAGCTCTCCTTCATTGTTCTGACAAGTTTACCCATGAGCAAGGGGTGTGTGTGTGTGTGTGTGTGTGTGTGTGTGTGTGTGTGTGTGTGTGAGGGGGCAGTTCTCCTGCTTTCATGTCCTCAGAGTTGGATCTCCCACATCTACACCTTCAGGGTCAGCTCTAGGCATGGCATGGGGCCACTCTCCTGAGTGCTGCAGCTGATGAGGGCAGGACCAGCTCTCCCACCTATCTCAGGCATTGATGGCAGGAGTGGAGATGGGGGTTGGAGGTGGGGGGGACCACATGACGGATGAGTAATGGGGACAGCTCTTCCATGCTCACAACTTACAGCTGGCTCACCCAAACCTCCACCAATGGGGTTGGCTCTATTTTGCCACCCACACAAACACAAATAAATCTTAAAAGCAATGTTCAAATCACAAATTACTAAAGAATATATACAATATAATAGCATTTGTATGATTTTTTAAACATGAAGTATATCACTGCATATATTTATGCCATTCATACATATGTATTAGAAATATAAAACATTCAGAAGAGTGATACCAAATTCAAAGGAATGCAATAGAGGAGAATTCACAGTAAGATTCAATAGCATCCAAAATCATTTCTTTCCCATGCTCAGTATAGAAGCATGGGTGCTTGTCTTATTTTTCTGATACCTTTTTGTCTCCCTGAATTCATCACTTCCAAAAAGAGAAGGCTTATTTTTCAAAGTGTGTCTAATTAAACCTGCCTGTGAAGGCAGACACTCACTGTCTTCATTAAGCAAACAACAGCATTGTCTAAACTTTACATTTTTCCTCTTTATTCAAAGTTTTTTTTCCTTTCTTCTTGTATGCAATTAACTCTAGTTGTTAGATACATGTAAGGTGTGACTGAGAGCTGAATGCCATGCTTTGAAATTACAAAATACTTTTCCTTTTTGTAAGTATTTGATATATTTAAATACAGAAGATTTTCCTTTATCTTGATTTTCCCAGTTTGAGTTTCTTTTAAATGAAAAAGTAAATGATTTATTCCATACACAATTATCTCTTGGAGGTTGGGTGGATATGAAGAACTCTACCTATTCTGAAGTCTGAGGATGCCTAAGTGTATGTATAAAATGATAAGCCATTTGCATGTAACTCACACCCACCCATCCCTATACTTTAATCCATCTCTAGTTTACTTGTGATAACACACTGGACACCAGCGATAAGGCAGAGACATGCAAAGAAAGACAGGAAGAGGGAGTTTAGGTGGAGTCTGGAACTCGGCCCACAGTCAGAAGCCAGACCACATTTATCCAAATGTCCAAGGACGGGGAACACCACGCTTGACACAGTTACATTAAAATGTACTTGAAAACAGAATGACCTTTTTGATTTCCCTTTAATGCAATTTGTAACTGAAATTGAACAGTGTTTTGTGTTAAAGGAGTTGATTCAGGGCAATCAAGTACAAACAATATATTTAATTATGCATATATATATATATATATATTACTTAGGCCTTTAGAGGAGTATGATATTATTTCCTCAGAGTAAAATATAGATTGAAGTTACATTCACATACAACTTTTATTTCTACAGCAAGATATATATGGAGAATGGCCTGATGACCATTGGCAAATAAATAGGTATTTGCTTTTTCCTTGAGGAAAGCAGACATCAGTGGTTAAGGGCTGTGATCTGCAAATAAAATGTATAGTAACTATCCTCTTTTTACTAAGCATTTCTTATTCTTTACATTCATAATTTTTTAATACTAAGCATGTATGTCAATCATTTTCATGAGCATCTTTCCTTCTCATAGTCTTGTGAGCTAGTCAGTCAAATGAATCCTGCTACAGTTTCAATTTGAGTACATTTGTCTTGGGACAACGAATATGATAGGGCTAAAGAATAAAATGTCTTTGGTTTTAAATAGGAACTCTACTGCACTAGGTGTATGGGTTCTTGTTAGGGAGAGGGAAGAGATTACTGATGAGGAAGTGGTTCACAATGCAGAGGTGGATGACTGACTGACAGTGTAGATTTCATCTGTGTCTGAGCTGTGCTACTTACTTTTCATTGTGACAGAATGCTAAGAAAAAAACTCCAAGGCGGGAAGATTTCGTTAGGCTCACAGCTTCAGAGAATTCATTCCACAACTACCTGGTCCCATGAGCTTCTACAAAGCACTATGGGAAAAGGAGTGTTTAGGGGAAACGTCTGCCTCTTGGCAGACAGAGGCAAAATGTGTGACAGTAAAGGACCAGGTCAGTATAGCTCCCTGGGACATGCACCAAGTGTCCTCCTTCCTCTACATAGACACCACCTCCCAAAATACTGCCACTCACTGAGAGTCAAACACAGAACAAGTGGACAGGTAGGGGGACATTTCATGTTCAGACTGTAACATTCCTCTCCCAGATTCTCATGGCTATTGCATGATGCAAAATTAATCTCCAAGAGTCTTAACAGTTCTAATATTATTCAAACATGTATGTCCAAACTTGCCCAAGGCTCAAGACAAAAGTGTAGCTATGGCCAGTTATACAAATAGAAAAAAATTACATACTTTCACCATTTGATCAATAGAGTAAATATTCCTACTTTAAAGGGAAGGAATGGGAGAATAGCAATGAATAATGGGCCCAGATGGAGACCAGAACACAGCAAGATAAACAGTAAATCCTGGACATACATGTCTCACAGCAAGCGCATGTGGTGGCATGATGTGAGCCCCAAGAGGCCTGAATGACCCGGCTCCGTGGCTTTTTCATTTGTAGCCTCTGTTTTGGACTCAGTCTACTCATTGTCTGAACTTTTGCTTAGCAGGCATTCTATGTTCCTGACATTTCTAACATCCTAAGGTCTTCATTGCTCTTTAGGGTTCACTCTTTTTTTAGGATTCATTTTTTTTAATTATGTGCATGTGTGCATGTGCATGCGTGTGTGCGTGTGTGCGTGTGTGTGTGTGTGTGTCTGTCTGTCTGTCTGTCTGTGTGAATGAGCGTATGCCACATGTGTGGCAGGGTACATGCATTATGAGAGCAGAGGTGCTGGATCCTCTGAAGCTGGAGTTACAGGCAGTTGTGAACCATCTAATGTGACTGTTGAGACTCAAACAGGTTCACTGTAAGAGTAACACATTCTTAACTGCTGATCCACGTCTCCAGCCCAGGATTTACTCATAACAGCTTCATGCATTCACCTACTACAGGGGTCAAGAGGCTACTACTTGTTGCCTGGCCTCTTCGGCATTCATAAAGTAGAAGCCTCCTTGACCCCATCATCTCTATGTTCTGATTCTGCAAAACTAAACCCCATCATCATGTGAACAACACAAAAGTCTGATGCCAGCTTGAGTGGTACCCTAGCCACTCTACCTTGTGAGCTGCAGCCTTTGAAAGCGGAGGTAGCTGAACTCTGTGAAACACTTTCCTAAGCTGTTCTGTAAATGTAGAGTGTCCTGGAGTTCTCTTCTCAAAGGGAAGACATTCAATGGAGTTAAAAATTTTACATCCTTTATTCTATGAAGGCTAGATGTCTGGAACAATTCCAGAAGTGTCTGAGAGGTTTCTTTCCTACTGATTCAGTGCAAAGTAATTGATTTCCTTATCTTAAAAAAAGAAAAGAAAAAGAACTTCATCTGTTTGTGTGTGTATATGTGTGTGTGTATGTGTCTCTGTCTGTCTGTCTCTCTGTGTGTGGGTCTGTCTGTTTCTGCCTGCCTCTGTTTCTGTTTTTGCTTGTTCGTGTGTGTGTGTGTGTGTGTGTGTGTGTGTGTGTGTGTGTTGCATGCTCTGTGTGTCTGTCTGTGTGTCTGTGTATGTACACCTGTATGTGTGTGGGCATACATCCCATGGGGGAGGCCAAAACACAAATCTTTGGACTTAGTTCTTTCCTTCCACCTTTCTGTGGATTCTGGGACTTGAACTCAGGTTGTCAGAATTCACAGCAAGAGCCATCTTGCCAGACTCTTGACTTCTTTGGATGCCACTAATCTGTTTAACAATCACATCCTCCTGGTCCACAACTTTAAACAAGTCCCTTTTCTGGCCCCATGACTTGTATTTAAAACTTCTTTCCACTCTTCATGTTGCTTTCCATTCTCATGACCATGCCACTGCCTCTGGGCTATACTAACTAGATGTTTCCTCTGCCAAAGTAACTAGTCTATTCCTTTTAAATTCAGCCTCACTCAAAATCTCAGGTCATAGACAAACTGCAGATAAATAATTGGCCAGAAAATAACATGAAGGCCTCAAGTCCAGTTCCCAAGAGTTCCAGCTCCCATCTAACTCCTCATGGCTTCCACTGTTCACATTCCTACTGTGGACTTCTGAGATCTCACTAGAATTTTCCATTAAGTCACAACATTTGAGGGCATCTTTATCTAGAGTTTCCAGTTCTTCCAAATTCCTCCCATAGAGCCTGGGGAGGTGGCTCAGCAGCTAAGAGCAATTGCTATTCTTACAGAAGACCCAGGTTCAGGTTCTAGCACCCACGTTCAGTGGCCCACAACCACCTGTAAGTCCAGCTCCAGGGGATCTGATTGCTTCCACAGAAAGCCACACACCTGCAGTGTATACACCCAGGTGTACACAAATAAATAAAATATAAGAATAAATCTTTTAAAAACAATTCCCCCTGAAAATCAGTTTCAAAGGCTTATCAAACATGTGGTCAGGCTTAGTCACAGCAAACACCCTACTTCTTTTAGACTTTTCTTGTGGCTTTCACAGAATGCCTGAGGAAACAATTTGAAAGGTCTTTGTTTGGGCTCACAGTTTCAGAGGGCTCAGTTTACTGCTTCCTGGCTCCATGTGCTTAGCCAAAACAACATGATGGTGGAAGCATTGGTAAAGTCGGTCCTTAACCTCATGACAGGTGAAAAGGAGAGAGGGCAGCTGAAAGGGGCCCAGGACAAAAGATATCTTTTAAGAACAGACCTCTGGAATGAATTTCCTCTTCCTGCTTCCTTCTCCTGTTCTTTTTAGAATTACAGGGGTGGAGGGAGAAAGTGAGCAACCAATTTCATTGGCCAATTTCACAGTGATAATGATTTTGGTGTCTTAAAGAGCCCAACCTGCTTGCTATATTAAGTACAAGTCACTTGTATATACATTTGCATGTTATTCAATATATTCTTTAGATTATTTTAATGTATCTATCAGAAAAGGGGAAAGGAGGTTAAAAGGAATATTTGGAGCATATACACTAAGTAAGATGCAACTGTAAGTGTATTACAAGTATTTTTCATCTTCAGGATAATATCATGTATAGTTACTATTGGTCATATTCTTCAGACTAGGAAACAAAGACTAATAAATATTAAGTAGCCTGTCAGAAGTCATATATTAGAACAATATTTGCCAAAAGGCATAGCTAATATAAAAGACTGATTTTACATTAACTTGTTTAGCTCTATAGTACATTTGTGTCCTGGGTATAAAACTGTGACATCAGAAAGACAAGAACTTTATTCACAAAAGCCCTCAATTTATGCTATAATCCCATATTTATTACCTAGCTATAGAACATGGGGCAAGAAACTTAACCATTCAGAGCTTTGTTTTACTAATGTCTATAACAGAAAACTGAAGACATTGTTGTAGTCAGACTTTCTTTGGACTACCAGCTCCCAAATAATGATGCTGAGAGTTTTATTAAGTATGAAAGGTTGGCCTTAGCTTAGGCTTGTTCCCAACTAGCTTTTACAACTTAAATTAACTCATCATATTAATCTATGTTCTGCCACATGGCTCATTACCTCTGCTCAGTACCATGTGCCCCCCTTCCTCCATCTCCAGCTGGCAAATTCACAATGCCTCAAATTCCTCCCTGAGTTCCTATCTCTGCCTGGAAGTCCCACCCATCCTCTCCTGCCTAGCTATTGGCCATTCAGCTCTTTATTAAATCAATCAGAAGCTGCCTTGGCATAGACACATCTTCACAGTGTACAAAAAGATTATTCCACAACACCTTATTAGTGTTCCTCCTATGCCCTTCTCACCATTCAAAACACCCATCCCTCAAGTGTTGTGAATGGTGCATTACAGTGTACCTCTTCCTCACAGAACTGTGCCCAGCATGCTGCAAACAGACCTCTCCATCTGGCTCCAGAGATCTTGACCAATGAGGCTCATAGAAAGTGAAAAGCCAGGTCCTTATGGTAGGGGTATGTGACAGTGCAGTTTATGTCCTGTGGGGTAAGATTGTAAGATTGGAGCCAAGAAACACCTGAGACTACCTTCTTGCTTAGCTTCATTTTCTTATTCTTCCTGCTTTCCTTGGTTCCTCAACTATCATTTGAAAAGATGCCCTATCAAAAAATTGTCCTAAACATTCATTCAAACATTAAGAATAAAATGAGACAAATATCCATGAAACATTTTATTAATAGTAGAGGATTATGAAACTTTGTTATTGATATCATGCAAAATTACAAAACAAATAAGGTTCAGCATTTTCATTCCTTTTCCCTAGACTATCATAAACTATTATCTTACAGGTGCATAAAACATTTGTATTGTCCCATCTATCTTGCATATTAGAAATTTTGAATAATTTTATGGCTGTGTTATAAGACTATATATCTGTATTCTTATGGTCTTAAAGGGACAGAGTATTCAAGGATCTGAAAAAGAGAAAATGGGAATAGTTAGCTGTCTTTGGTCCTAGTGGTTGGTTCTGGATGACTATCTTTTAATGGCCAACAGATATTCCACATTTTCATCCCAGGATCTCCAAAATAAATTTTCAAATTATATTGCTCAAATTTTAAAGATTTCACATGACACTTTCATAAAAGCAGTTGTCATTCTGAGCAAAATTATATTGTATTTGTGTTATATATTTATCATCATGACATAGAGTGGCAATTCAACTTACTTAGAAAAAAAATGGCTGCCCAACAACTTCATTCGCTAAACTAGTCCTTATTTGTGACACCAGTAATTTAAGTAGACCTTTTCTGAAAAAAAAAA
>CABHPH010161918.1:0-28408 GCA_902168325.1 Peromyscus nudipes | reverse complement strand
GGAAGGAAGGAAGGAAGGAAGGAAGGAAGGAAGGAAGGAAGGAAGGAAGGAAGGGACGGGAAGGGAGGGGAGGGGAGGGGAGGGGAGAGGCCAGGGGGAAAAGGGGAGGGGAGAGAGGGAGTACAAGAAGAGAAAGAGACCAGAGCGCCCTCATTTGTTTCACTGTCTCTGTCTCTCTGTCTCTGTGTGTGTATGTCTGTCTGTCTCTGTGTGTGTCTGTCTGCCTCTGTCTCTCTGTCTGCCTCTGTCTCTATGGCCCCCAGCTCTTGATCACTACTGTCCCTGTGTGTTATCTGTTCTCTCTCTCTCTCTCTCTCTCTCTCTCTCTCTCTCTCTCACACACACACACACACACACACACACACACATGAAGGCTTCTGTCCACAAGCCAGGAACAGAGCCCACTGCAGCAGCTGAATGAGAGGCCACCTCGATCTCAGACTTGCCAACCCCCAACACCGGGAGAAATGAATCTCTGTTCCCGGTCTGATGCCTAAGACAGCAAGCTGTGTCCACAGCTGTGTTCTAGCAGCCCAGGTTGACCAAGACTCTCCCTTTTTTTCTGTTGTTGAGATGAGAGTAAGTTTATTCACCAACATGTATTGGGGGATAATTTATGAAATGCAGACGTTTGCTTTTTTGAGCTGTTGGGAAGATTAAGTGAGATAATATGCTGAAGGCTGGATCTCTACTAAGTACAAAACAGAATTCTACAGACACTAGCTCTGGTCTCTGTCTAGAGAGACAGGCCCAACATAAGTAAACCAAAGCTTGGCTTCCCTGTCCAGGGTAATCGAATTGCCAAAGAGCCCAGCTCTCTAAAACAGGGAACCAAAGGCTTCATCTGAGTTAAGGCATTAGTGTGGTTTGGAAGGTCACTCCTCACAAATATCATTGTCTCTGCAAGAAGCAAAGACTGTTGGTTGTCTTGTTTCTCTTATTGCTGCTAGTCCAACCACAGGCTTCAAATCCAAAAGATTTAACATGATAAAGCTAAGGGCTTAGCCCAGTGATAGAGTACTTGCTTGGCAAGCTTAAGGTCTTGGATTTAATCCCTAGAATTGGGGGGAAAAAACTGACTTCAAAACAGCTTCCTGTCCCTCTCCCTAACCCACAAATGCACATATACACAAAAACATTGTTGTGTACCACATAATGGTGGTCAGCGGCAGACCTATAATGGAGGCCCCATAAACCTACCTAACTGCCTAGTAATGCAGTCTCTTCGTGTGTGTGGATTCTGTGATGTTCACACATTGATGGACGTCATTTCATGACCCATTTCTCAGACTGTATCCCATCATGAGTAATATATTACTGTACGTGCAAAGATAGGTCCATGTGTCAAAATACAAGACTGCAAAAATATAACCAAAAGCAATTGAATTGCCTACTCTATTGTGACTCTATTTAGAATAAACTTTTTAAAGGACGTTTATTTTTAAAGCAATGAATGAATGCCTCTCCCTTATATTAATATGGTGAACAGAAAACACATTAACAGAATTTAATCTATAACTGTTTCTCCATCGCAGACAGCAAAGGATCATTCAGGAGTCCCAGATGAGTCCCTTCAATCTGGCCACCAGCTTCCTTTGCTTTTCTGCAGTTCTGTGAGTTTACTGACTTCTTCCCAATCCTTCTGCCTCCAACCTTTCTCAGAGGATGCACAGAGCCTGTGCAACCTCTCCTGGGCTGCCCCACAGCTGATTTCTTGTCAAAAAAAGTCAGATGGGCTGTATTTTAAAAATATCTCCTCCACTGAGTTCCCAAACCATCTCCCAGAATGGTAATATGGCAGGAAATCATAGGGCCATAAACACTCTGGACCCCTCTTTATTCTACACTCCAGACATAATGGTCAATTTCTCCAAAACACCAGCAGTGAGTCATACCCAAAGATCAATAGAACAGACTCCGTGGTATTAAACAGAGCCATGAACTGAAGGTAAAATAGCCCCAGATGACCAACTAATGGAGACTTCAGAGTTGGGCAGCGCTGTCTCAAAGGGCATGGAGCTCATAAAGAACTTCCTGTTGCAGCTTTAACAGGAGGGATTGGTCCCATGGCCATCTGCCCCAGCAGCTGAACCTAAGATTCTGTGGCCCCTAAACTCACATAATGAGATTTGTGTCTCTTTCCATGGAAAGGAGACAGATTGCGATATAAAGAGCTTTGGGCATGTTAATCAAAAGATTTATTCATGAGTCTTGCTGAAGTGGTAAGGAAGACTTTATTCAAAAGGGAAGGTGATAATTGTGTTTCCGAGGAAGGGGATCCCAAGTTCAAGCTCAGCTCTGAACACGGCAAAGAAAAGTGGGAAGTCTAGAGCCCATGATAGCCCACAGGGAAGTGGGTTCCTTGAGTACAACAGAAGTATTCTCACTTTAGTAAGCATACCTCAGGGGGCTAAGGTCCCAGAAAGTGAATGGCCACCAAAGCCGCCTCAGGCCAGTGGCTTCTGGGTGCTTTGTCTTGTGAGCTCCCAGACTGAATTTCTTGGGCAGTGCAGAGGGTGAGTTTTTAGGGAGTTTATTATAGGTTCGTGGGTGAGAGCCGAAGAGAAAGCAAGAGTGAGTCCCCAGAAATGGGTTGCCCTCCAGCCTCCCCATCTAGGGGTTAGAAGCCTTACTGGGTTGAGTCCTAGGAGTGAGCCGGTCAGTTTGGTTGGCCTGCCCATGAGGTGTTTCAGTTTTTGTTTTGTTTTGGTTTTTCAAGATAGGGTTTCTCTGTGTAGCTCTGGTTGTCCTGGAACTCACTCTGTAGGCCAGACTGGCCTCAAACTCAGAGATCCACCTGCCTCTGCCTCCCGAGTGCTGGGACTAAAGGCTTGAACCACCACTGTCTGGGTCACACACCTCAATTTCAGTCAAATCCTAAATTCTAAATCCATAGCATCCAGGTCACTTAGGTTGTGCGAAGGAGAAGAACCACAAGAAAGCAGACCAGGAGCCAGTGTCCCCAGACCAAGAACATTTCTGGCAATGGACAGGAATCAGAACCATTGGCTTTAAAGGTCCCTGTCCCCTACAACTGCCTGAGCAATCTTTATGTCCTGTTCTCTTCGGCAACAGAAGGTGTCAGCAGATAGGAAATTACTCACAGGATGGTGCATCCTGGCTCACCCGATCTAAAGGAAGTCTTGCTGAAGGCAGGACAGGTGATCAGATATGCGTCTATCTTCACCTTCCTTGCTGTCTTGTGAAAATCCAGGATGGCAATTTTGAAGCCATGTTATAAAAATCAAGCTCTCCCATGTGTTTGTCCACGCTGTTTAGCTAGGGTAGTGGTTCTCAACCTTCTTAATGCTTGGGCCCTTAATACAGTTCCTCATGTTGTGCCAACCCCCAACCCTAAAATTATTTTTGTTGCTACTTCATAATTGTAATTTTGCTACTGTTAAGAATGCAAATATCTGTATTTTCTGATGCTCTTAGGCGACCCCTGTGAAAGTGTTATTCAACCCCCAAATTGAGAACCACTGAGCTAGGAGCTCTTGATCCACATTCCAGGCCCTGACATTTTTCTCTCAGCCTCACCCATCAACAGGTTGATTGCTCTGTTCTTCCTGCTGTGACTGAGACGCCAACAGTGCAGGTGACAGAGATGCCAGGCAGCCAAGCAACTCTAACCCAGGAGGGGACACAGGATGCTGAGGATCAGGGCGCCCCATCCGGGTGTGAACAGAGTGGTCCAGTTCTGAAATGTCAGTCATCTTTTATAGAGTATTGATAACCAATTGTAGTCTTTATTTCCTTTGCAACTAGACCCCAAATCTCTAATCCAGAGAGAACTCTTGTTCTCTAAGACCATGAACTTGCCTCTATTTCAAAGCGGAAGCAGTTCTGACTTGGGCCCTTGAACATAAGTGGTGGCATTGGGGGGGAGGGTGTGCTCGGTGACAGTGGGTATGCCAGCCACTTCCCTCGCCCCTCCCTCCCTCATGTCTTCAGAGAAGCCAGAACTGGGCTTTTCCATATATTAGGTATAGGGCTCTGGGAAATTTGCTCAAGTAACCAGTTGGGCCTCAGTTTCTGTGTGTGTAAAAACGGGGACATCAGTTCTTTTCTCTTCGCTTTATTGAGAAGACACTGTCCTAATACAGTTCAATCCCAGCCTAGATGAGGTCTAGCTCTTGATGGAGTTAGCCCTCACCTCCTTAACTGCCCCCTCCCTCTCTATACTTGTCACTTGCTCTGTTGAAATTCAAAAAATTCTTATCTTTGGTCTTCATCAAACTGCTCTTTACAGTCCCTTTTACATTTTAACAGCTTCCCTGGGAGACTAAGTCCCTGCTGGGCAAGTCTTTAACTTTCATGAGCCCTTGAGGAATGCCATGAACACAGACCAGAGCTGAGAGGCAGCAAAGCCTCACTTGTTCTGAGGAGGAATTTCTTTTTTTTTTTTTTGTTTTTCTTTTTTTTTTTTTAGTTTTTCGAGACAAGGTTTTTCTGTATAGCTTTGCTCCTTCCCTGGAACTCACTCTGTAGACCAGGCTGGCCTCGAACTCACAAGGATCCACCTGCCTCTGCCTCCCAAGTGCTGGGATTAAAGGCGTGTGCCTTTAGTTTTGTTTTAGTTTTGTTTTGTTTTGTTTTGTTTTGTTTTGTTTTTCCCGGAGCTGAGAACCGAACCCAGGACCTTGCACTTGCTAGATCCCCAAACCATCTGAGGAGGAATTTCGATGTGACAGGAAAGAGTCATCCTGACTTGGCAAACCACTTCTGAGTGTTGACGTTGCAGGTTCTAGATGGCGCAAAGTAGTGCTAAGTGATGTAGGCTCAGGTCTGTTCTCCTGGAGCTTAACGTCTGGTCAGATGGACACCTCATGGCCAAACACATAAACCAGATAATGGTGGACCCCTGAAATCTGAAGATAAAACCTGGAGATGGAACAAGAGTGCCTGGAGGAAGGACCCGGTAGACAAAAGGTCAGAGGTGCCTCTCTGAGGAGGTGACATCTGCCTGAAGATGAGAAAGAGCCAACCGTACGGGGCCTGGAACATAGGGAGGGCAGAACTTGGCATTCTCCGCAGACATCTAGGTACTTAGCCTGCTTTCTTATAGAACTGAGGATCATCTGTCCAGGGGTGGACTCACCCACAATGGGCTGGGCCCTTCCGAATCAACCATTAATTAAGAAAATGCCCTATAGGTTTGCCTATAGCCCGATCTTATGGAGGCATTTTCTTAATTGAGGCTTCTTCCTCTCAGGTGACTTTAGCTTGTGTCAAATTAACATAAAACCATCTAGTACAATGTGTGTGTGTGTGTGTGTGTGTGTGTGTGTGTGTGTGTGTGTGTGTGTGTGTGTGTGATTTATTGAGTTGAAACAGAGAACAAAAAGTGCTTGAGGCAACTTCATTTTTCTGAACTATAGACATAGATCCACATGCCGAGAAAACCCTGGGTGGAAACAGTAACGACAGTGGGTGCCAAGTGACACTGGGTTTCCTTCTCCACTCTCCTTTACAAAGAGCAATTGTAAAAGATTTTTCCTGCTTGTTAAAGTTGTGGGTTTCGAGATCAGATCAGAGCACTGACTACTTCCCACAGCTCCCTAGCCTCACTCCTTCCCGGGGTTGCTGAAGACCCAGTCTCTCTGGGCTCCCTCCTTGCTGATCAGCAGTTTTCAAGGCTCGTTGAGCGCTGCCCCCTCATGTCACTGGTGAACAGTCAGCGTTATTCCCGGCAGACCCCCTCCTGCGAGTGAGGCTTCAGGGGTGCTCTCCACTCTATTTAGCCCTCCAGGAGCTCCAGGAACTTCCTGACATCACAGGCCCACCCAGTCAAGGATCTCCAGCCAAGTGCCGTGTAGATGCCCCATGTTGATGATGGTAACATTTAAATTGGACACGTTTATGGTAATTCACGTCCTCGTGCTGACTGTTTCTAGGCTGCACTTAGGGTGAGGAGCATTCCAGTACAGCCTCTCCTGGAAGACGGTAGGCATTTTCTTGGAACCTGGGTACATTCTAGTGTAGTACACTATGTCTCAGTATGCTGGGCCTGGAGGCCCAGTGGCAAAGAGGTCTTACAGTGGATTTGGTTTTCCTTTTCCTTTTTTCCTGTTTGTTTGTGTTTGTTTGAGAGAGGGTCTTACTGTGTAGCTCTAGCTGGCCTTGAACTTGCTATGTAGACCAGACTGAACTCAAATGCACAGAGACTGTCCTGTCTCTGTCTCCCAAGTGGGTGGGATTAAAAAGTGTGCCACCACACCTGGCCCAGTGGATTTGGTTTTCAATACCAGAGAAAGAGAGAGAGAGACAGAGAGAGACAGAGAGAGACAGAGAGAGACAGAGAGAGAGAGACAGAGACAGATTCAAAAAAATAGCTATGACTAGATACCAAATACACAAGAGGATATGCACTGTAATACATTTATAGTATTTTGGTTTTGGTTTTTTGAGACAGAGTTTCTCTGTATAGCCCTGGTTGGCCTGGGACTTGCTCTGTAGACCAGGGAGAACTTGGCACCTCCATAGAACTGGTTCTGGCCTCCAACTCAGGCATCTGTTTGTCTCTGCCTTCTGAGTACTGGGACTTAAGATGTGTACCACCATACCCAGCTACATTTATAAATTTTAAAATGCAGATTATATCTAAAAACTATCCAAAATATACAAAAAATGTTCTTGGGGCTGGAGAGATGGCTCAGCCAGTGAGACCACATACTCCTCTTGCAGAGGACTCACGGAGGCAGCTCATTACCAGCCGCCTGTAACTCCAGCTTCAGGAGATCAGACACCTTCTTCTGGCCTCTGCCCACACTGTGCTCATGTGTACATAAACGCACAGGCACACCCATAGACACGTAATTCAAGATAAAAATAAAATATTTTAAAGAACATTCTTAGAACAAGGAAACAACCTGGCTGTTGTTGTGGTTGTTGTTGTGGTTGTTAAAGAGACACCTCATCCAAGAAGACAAGTGAGGTGGAAAACAAGCTCGTACAATGTGCCATTAGGACACTCCACATGAAACTGAAGCATCACTATGTACCTATCAGAATACTCCAAATCCTGTTGCTGGTGACACCAAATACAGGCAAAGACATGAGGCAGCCGGACCCCAGCCACTGCTGGTAGGAAGAGACATTTCAGAGCCACTGTAGAAGATAGGCTGGCAGTTGCCTGTAAAGCTAACACAGTCATACTTTGTGGTTCAGTCATTGTATTCCTTGGCACTTACCAGGGTGCATTAAAAACTTACATGTAGCCTTGTGGGGGGGGGGGTGCACGCCTTTAATCCCAGCACTCAGGAGGCAGAGGCAGGCAGATCTCCATGAGCTTAAGGCCAGACTGGTCTACAGAGTGATTTCTAGACCAGCCTAAAAATACACAGTGAGACCCTGTCTCAGAAACAAACAGCCATGTCTAAGGAGATGTCTCGGAGGTTAAGAGCATTTGCTGCACTTACAGGTCATCTAATTTGGTTCTCAGCACCCCTGTCAGACAGTTCCCATGTAGCTCCAACTCCAGGGGATCTGACGCCCTCTTCTGGCCTCTGAAGGCACTACACTCATGTGCACATAATCGTACATATACATGGACACATAAATAAATTTTTAATAAAGAAAAAACATATCTACACAACAACTGGTATGTTTCTGGTGGCTTTATTTATAAGTATTAACACTTGGACATAGCTAAGATGTCATTCTGTAGATGATCAGACAACCTATACCACAATCGAACAGCGGAATTCAGCACTGAAAAACAATGAACTACTAAGGCATGAAAAGCCATAGAAGATACTCAAGTGCACATTGCTAAGTAAAACAAGACCATCTGGAAAGGCTACACAGCGCATGACTTTATATACATGTCATTTTGGAAAAAAGAAATGATAGAAACAACAAGGGTATTTGTGGCTGTCAGGGTTAGGCGGAGGAAAGGATGACCAGATGGACACAGGTGGCCCTTTAAGACAATGGGAGTGTTTGGTATGATTCTACAATGATGGACATGTCATCAGACATGTGTCAAAATCCATAGGATGACCACCACCGAGAGTGATCCTTAATGTGACCTGCAGACTTTGGGTGGCAATGTTGATGTAGGTTCAGTTGTAACAAGGAGAACATTCTGGTGTGTGGAGATAACTGTGGAAAAGCTGGGGGAGCAGTGTCGGTTTCTGGGGATGCTCTTTACTTTCTACTTCACTTTCCTGTGACCCTAAAACTCCTCTAGGAACAGTCTATTTTTTTAAAAAAGCAAATAAAATAGTATCATGCTACAAAAAATAAAGTTGGAGAATATCCAATGTTAGTGATGATATGAAAAACAAGATTCACACAGAGATTCTGAAGTACAAATTGGCATGAGGATTATTTATTTATTTACCTATTTATTTGTTTATAGTACTAGAGATTGAACTCAGAACCTCACGCATGCTAGGAAATTAGTCTGCCACTAAGCTATATACCTACCCCAGCCCTACTCTCTTTTTACTGAAACAGTAGTGTCACCAAGCTGCCTAGGCTGCCCTTGAACTTGTGGTCCTCCTGCCATAGCCTCGTGAATAACTGGAAGTACAGGCTTGTGCGACTAAGCTTGGTGGCATAAGGTTTTTAGACAGAAACATGACATTATCAAAAAGAATTTTAAATACATAGGTTTGGGCGTAAAGGCCGGTTTTAAATTTTAATCCTACAGAAAGTTCCTTGAAGACTGACGAGGGTGTATTTACGGTTGGTCATAGCAGCACTACTCCTAAGTGCTAAGAGCAGGAAATAAGCTAAATGCTGACCACCACCAAGCTGAGCCGGGACATAATGGAAATATTTGGCATTGATGCCTCAAGAGTCAACTTTAGCCTCAATATTCAGCCAGTTGCTGGTTTGGGCCTAAGCTTGTCCTTGGCCTCTAGGAGACCAGCTGGTCAAACGTCTACTCCAGTACCACTGCTGTACTTTCTGAACTAGCTGGAACTGTGGAATTGTGTAGTCAGCCCTTACTTAGACTTCAAACAACAAGGCTTGACATTCAGAAATGTTCTGTCTGTGAATAGTATATAAAAGATGCTGGACAAAGTTAAGGCTGGGCAGGCTAGAAAGATGGCTCAGCAGTTAAGAGCTTTCACTGTTCTTGCAGAAGACCTGGGTTCAATTCCCAGCACCCACATCATTGCTCATAACCTTCTGTAACTCCTGCTCCAGGAAAGCTTATGGTTTTTCCTGACCACCGCCCCCCCCAGGCTCCTGAATGCACATAGTGTACATACATACACTTTTGGGCACACACAAAAACACATAAAGTAACGTTTCTTTAAAGTAAGGCTGGGAATCTCTTCACATGTATTATATTTTGAAATTCTATTGATAGTTGAAATAACTATATAAACTTCTCACATGAAATTGTAAGAAACACCGATTTAAGAGGCTCTTTTTTCCAATGCAATGATCTCTTTAAATCTCTGTGTGTGACGGCGGTGTGGGCATGAATGTGGACACTCAACATGCCATGCCATGTGTGTGGAGGTCAGAGGGCAACCTTGGGTGTTCATCCTCACCATCTTTGTTTGAGACAGGGTCTCCTTTTGTTTGCTACTGCAAACCCCGGACTATCTGGCCCATGAGCTTCTGGAATCTCTACCCCCATCTTACCATAGAAGCACTATGATTGCAGATGCACATTACTGAGTCCAGATTTACATAGGTTCTGGGGATCTGAACTCAGGTCCTCATGCATGCATGGCAAACACTTTACCCACTGAGCCCTCTCAAAAGCCCCTAACATAACGATTTGATATATAAACTTTGCTTTTAGAGGTTCTGGAACTGTGTCCCACAAGTTTTGCTCTGATGTACTTCCAATATGTTCAAAGTGTATTGGACATTTTCCTTAAGATTTCCTTTTAAAACTTATGCTTAAAATTTTTTTTTAAAAATTGCATTTGAGCCGGGCGGTGATGGCGCACACCTTTAATCCCAGCACTCGGGAGGCAGAGCCAGGCAGATCTCAATGAGTTTGAGGCCAGCCTGGGCTACAGAGTGAGATCCAGGAAAGGCACAAAGCTACACAGAGAAACCCTGTCTCAAAAAAACAAAACAAACAAAAAAAATTGCATTTGTGTAGTGATATGTGTGTGTGTGCCTTTGCTGTCTGAGCTATCTTGCCAGCTCTTGTGTATTTCTTTTAACCAAACTGAGATCATGTCAAAATCCTGCTATTTAAAGTTCATATTAGGGACACAAAACGAACGGCTCAGGAGCAAGCCTGATGACCTGAGTTCAATCCCCAGGATCCACATGGTAGGAGAGAACTGACTCCTGCAAGTTGTCCTCTGACCTTCACATGGCCACACACACAAACACACGGCTAAATAAATAAAATTTGAAAAACACATAATAGTGTTTAAATAGGGAATGACTTCCAACAATCCGATCAACACCCGGCTGAGAGTTGTCTAGGAAGGGCGGAGGCTCAGTTTTAGGGCACATGAATATCTGATCACCCTTCCTAGGTGTGGGAGGAGTCAGAGGGTCTGCGTCTCTGTAAACTTACAGGTACTGCTAACAGAAACAGTCTAGACTCTAGGATAAAAGGGGAGAACTCTGAATGGCCGCCGAGAGGAGCGGTTTAGGAGCACAGTCAATAGCTCTTGCTGGGTCACGTTCTCTTTGGAGGGAATCAGACAATACAAGGACATTAGGGAGGAGAAAGCCGGGGGTAAAGTGAGGAATGGAGAGTCGGGGACACTGGCACACCAGGGGTAAATGCAACCTTAGGCTAGAAAAGCATGACTCTCGGTTAAAATAAGACACCAGGGCGGGGAGGTTGGACACTGTAGTCATTAGACAACTTGATGTCCAAGTACATTTACTACGAGGCAAAGTGTCTAGAGTAGATAAGTCTTTATTATTTTTTAAAACTTTAGTGTGTGTGTGTGTGTGTGTGTGTGTGTGTGAAGTCACATGCTAATGGGTGCCCATGGAAGCCAGAAGAGAGTGTCAGAGAGTGTCAGATCCCCTGGAGCTGGAGTTATAGGTAGTTGTGAGCCACCAACATGGGTGCTGGAAACCAAACCTGGGTCCTTAGGAAGAACCTCAAGTACTTTCAACTGCTGCGCCGTCTTTCAGCCCCTTGAGTGAGGCTTAACACTGGTTGGAATCTGATGGAGTGCTGTTGCCTAGGCCCGACTGAAATAAATTAGAATATTGGGGCAGGGTGGTGGAGCATCTCTCTCTATATATCTGTCTGTCTGTCTGTCATCTATTTACTTTTGCTTTTATTTTTGAGACAAAAAAATGATTCTCTTGCCTCAGCCTCCCCAGTGCTGGTTTTACATGTGTGAGCAACCACGCTTGACTCAGAGATCTATATTTCAAAGTAGTGTGGCCATCGCAAGATGAAGAAAGAACTCTACCCCTCAGCTGTGAAGATTTAAACCTTTAAGGAGGCCATTTAAAAACAAATTGCAGATTTCTCACATTAGCACCTGTTACCCAATTCTCCTGCCTTCCTACACCCCACGCCCTTGGATACCCAGAACTTGACTCTCCCAAAGCATCCCTGCTAGTCCACGCCCGCGGCCTTGCCCATGTTTCTCGTTCTTTAATAACGCTCCCCATGTCTTTGTCCACCTCTGCCTCTGGAAAGCCTTCCCTGACCCTATTCTTGTTCAGTGTTCTAGCATGGTCAGTAATCTCAAACCCAGGACTCCACACAGTCTCAGGCTCTACTTAAGGACCTCAGTAAATAATGACCACTGGCAGGCACCCATTCAGAGACAGCTTGTGAATGTATTTAAGTTTCAAGTTTATTTAAACTCTAGAACATGAAAAACAAACAAAAATAAAATAAATAAAACAGCATCCCTGGACATAAGCACTAAGTAATTTTGCCTTCAACAAAATTATTTTGTGTAGCTAGCCAAAGGGAGGAGAGGGGCGTAGAGAAGAAAAGAAAGCCCGTTTACTTGAGAAGGACTTCTGGTACACTGTGCAATTCTTACTCATTTGAAATCTAATTTGAGGCATAAATTGTTTTTCCCTACTTTTGATTGATTTTCAGAAACACCATGAAATGAACATTGTTTTCCCCTTACTTCTGTTTGGAGAACATCCTTCCAAGACCAGAACAGCGAGGAAATTTGGGGATTTACTTTCCATGTTTCAGTGAGCCCGATTTAGAAAATGCAAATATCAGATCAAATTGAAATGGAAAGTGTAAAGGCCCCTGAGGATGCCCAGGCCTTCATGGACACAGCAAAGCAACCTCTATTGTGTGAAGTTTTTATTTTCAATTAAAAAAAAAAAGACAAAAAATGAAAGAAGCTACACACAGTCAAAATCCATGTCCAATTTTGTTTACTTCCTTCTGTCCCTTTAAAAGACAGGAGTAAGTGCATTGCAGAGTACAGATTTTTTTTTTCTCTTAAGTGTTTTGCCCACCTGCTGAATACTCCCCAGACTCTCTGCTTAAAACTGGTTTGAAGAAGGCAAAAACATTGTTCTATGTAAAGGAAATGTAGCAGGTCTTTGATCTAGAACGTCAGTGACTGGCATAAATTCCTTCGTGTGTTTATTACAGAAATGCCTATTGAGAACCTATCACCTGTGGGCCAGGGACTGGGGCTTTTCTCATCCAAATCAGCCCCTTCAGCATCACTGACGTCACGATGACCTCTGCCTTGACAGTCTAGCCGCCCATCCTCCCTTCTCATCTCGCTCCTCATGATTTATTTCACCTTCTTCCCAGCTCTTACTGCTTCTTCCCCGGCTTCTGAGGCACCACGCCCTCCTGGCTTTCCTGCTGTCTCCCTGACCACAGTCACTCATGTTTGACACAAAATAAATTGGCTCTGATTCTCTGAAAGATGAAAGCCGTGTTCAGGACAGACAACCCCTCTCTCTTTGCTCTCCACCATCCTCGGGGACCAGATGGATGCTCCATTCCCTACCCCACCCCCAGCCTCACGATGACATTCCAATGGAAATGGAAGAACTAATAGGTAGAAGACCTACAGCCTCTCCCAGAGATGGCAAAACACTCCCAGAGATTCCTAGCAGGCTTTTGCTTCCCTTTCTTAGTTCAGTTGTTCAGTGAGCCTGGCTCCCCCAGCAGTACAACATATTGGGAAACACATCTTTTCCGCTGGTCAAGTGCCACCCTGCAGAAACAGAGTTCTGGTGCATAGAGAAAGGCAGGTTGTGTGTCAGGCCAACAACAGTCTACCCTGTCAACCCCATAGATCTTGCTAGTCTCTCCCCCCAAGCCCTTCAGCTGCATGCCTTCACCTCCATCACTGAACCCTGACTCGAGCCGCCACGGTGAGCCACCATGGTCTTTCACCCAGACACAGCAGCGCCTCCTTCACAGGTGCGCTGTACCCCACCTTCCCCAGTACCTAGGATCATCACTTCAAATATCAACTTCCTTTCTTCCAACTCTCCCGATTATCTGTCACAGTCTGGATCCCCAGAAGCTGACATTTAGTCAAGGATTCTTGTCCAGGTCACTAATTTTAGGCACAGCAAACAAGTTGGAGCACTCTAGTAAGACTAAGAAGGACAGAGGGAAGGGAGCAAGTATCCATCCCCAAGGCCTGATACCGCTTAACCCTAGGGAAAGCTGTGGGAACTGGTATCCGGTGTAAAACACTCAGCCCCGGGGGCGTGGGAGGGTGTTTACACGCCAACTCCTAAGATTCTCTGTATTCAGCTCTTACAGCTTGAACACCTCGTCCTGAATCTGCCCACCCCAGTCTAACTCACTGAAGGCCAGCCTTTCTCTTTACCAGCCTCTCTGCTCACAACCCCTCACAGCTTCTGCTATTCGAAGCAGAATCTCTTCAGGAGCAAAGGAATTGCAAAACCACGATTTAAGAATGAGGTCTTGGAAGCTCACCAGCTTTGAGTCTCATTTCAAAAGTGGCTAAATTTGGGGGTGCTCGCTATTTGACAAATAAAGCATAACATTTTTAATAATATAGGTAAATTTTAAAGAGGGCATAAGACCTGGAATATTTGTGTAAAGTCAATACGTCAGGGTGAATATAGCTTAATTAATGCTAATAAGCATACACATATAACATCTATAAGTCATATACTGTGTCTAGGAATGGGAAGGATAGACTCACAGCAGGCACAGAACTCTGCATCTATTTCTGCCTTGCGTCAGCCTGCTTGTCTTTCTTCTTCAGCTGCTCCACAAAGTAATCGTTACAAGCAACGGTCAGAGCTGCCACCATGACCACAAATTCATTAAAATCCACTTCGTTGTCCTTGTTGGCGTCCAGGTCCTGCATTATCTTATCCACCAACTGGGGGTCCTTTTGGCACTAAAGAGAAAAAGAAAAGTATCTAACTCAGAGGCCTGGAGCGTCATGATGACTGAGGTCACATCTTCCTTCAGTTTGTATGGGAATTTTCATTCTCATTTTAGCACCTAAACACGATTCCCACGAGTCTGTTTACAAGAAGACCAGAGCCAGCCAAGAACCTAGCCCCTGTCCCGGGTCCACAGAATGCCAGCTCAGACCCAAAGGTCCAGAAAAGCAAACAGTAGCAGACTCAAGTGAATTATGGCTACCAGAAGTGCATATCTTGGACATTGCAGGCACAAGACCAGGACACTGGGCGACAGTAGCCTGACACAGGTGGAGGCCAGGACACCTGAAGATAGTTGGGTGACATATAAATGGCGGCTTCAAAGTCAAAAGGGACAATGAGTGACATTTACCGTCGGCAGGCTTTTGAGCACTCACGGAACATTTTAGAATTCCCTTAGTTGTCCCGTGGGAAGAACAGCCTCTATCCACATGCTATGAAGATGCTTTAACACATTTGAAGGTGCTTAGTACCAAGTTTGCTAGATACGGCCAGTACAAGTACTAGACACCTGGATACATTTGAATTTCAGGTAAACAACATGTGTTTTGTGTGTCTGTGTGTCCCTGAAACATACAAAAAGGAGTGCCCAGGAGCCATTTTCCTTACTACTAAGGTTAGGTTCTCCAAGTGTTGACAACTACATTGAGTTTATTTTTTTTTAATTCAATATTCAATATTTTGCTGCAGCAATAAAAGATGTAACTAGTTATACCCAGGATTATCATCATAATTAATAATGGTAGTGTGCCTGGAGCTCTATACAGCAGAAAGGAAAATGGCTCCTGCCAATGTGTGCAGAAAACACAGATCTCCAAGGGTGCTTCCCAGCACTTAGGGTCTAGAAACAAATTATAGATAGAATATACGTAATACCTGCCCCTAAAGCCTTATCCCATCTACGCCCTAGCAAACGAGGCAGGAAAACGGCCTCACCGTGAGGAATTCTGTGAGCTCCCGCTGTAATAACATCTTCAGTTCCCCTTTGTTCAGCTTGAACCTGTCCCCCTCTTTGCAAGAGTAGCGGTGGAAGATCCGAATCATCGTGTCCATGGCCATCTCCAGCTGGGTGGGCATGTCGGCAGCAGAGCGGATTACTCCCGGAGCAGGTCACCAATCCAGGGAGAAGGACAGCACTTGTTCAAAGGAAGCAGATGTGGGGGGTATGTTGACTCTTTCCTGAAAATAGAATACACAAGTGATAGCTCTTAAACTGTAAGGATCGTCCACTAAAGACCGGGTTCCACGCATTCTAGAGCAAGCTGCAGGCGAGAGCTTTGCAGGTGGTTTTTCTGCTCGCCAGTTCCCACTCCTCCAGTCTGTGTGCCTCCAGCAGTTCATAGGTGAGTGACTCGACAGGCCCAAAGCCATGTTAGAACACAGAATTGAAAAAAAAATAAAGCAAAAGAAAGAAAACCCCTTACTTCCTACCCGTTCCGCAGGAGGCAGCTGTCTGCAGGTGTTCACGATTATGATCTGAGCCCTGGTCGCTGGGTTTCCACCTGGCACACCTGTTCCCAACAAATGACAATTATCGGAGACAAGAGACTCAACTCAGAGGCCGCTGAGTCTGTTTTTAATCAGCAGAACGAACAGGTGTGCGCTGCTGCCCCAAGGGCTATGGAGGAAGGTGGGTGCCCGCCGGGCCTTAGGGAAGACTGCGGCGTGGGAAGGAAAAGCCCTCTGTTCCGCTCATGTGGGAATATGGGTAGAAGTGTAGTTATTGAAGTTGATGAGTAGGATGGGATCTAAAAGGAACAAAGAAGAAACACTGGTTCAAACCAGTGTGTGTGTGTGTGTGTGTGTGTGTGTGTGTGTGTGTGTGCTCACCCACGCTCAAGCTTGTGTCGGCCTAATGAACCGCTGAGGCCTCAACTAGTACCTGGATCACATTATGAGTGACAAGGTGGTTGGGCATTAAGTCTTCCTGGCTTGTCCAGTTGCCACCGATTTTAGCCCGATCAAGTACAGGAATGCATTACCTGCTAAATGTGGATGATAGGAAAACGGTGTATGCAGGAATGTAGCGCGGGATTCCCAGGTAAGAAAAACCTTAAGGAAAGGCTGCTGGGGCAGTGACTCACAAGCACAAAGGCTCGAGTTGGATCCCTACTAGCCACATAAAAAGCCAGATGTGGTGGCCAGAGGAACCTTATCTTGAAGAAAATCCTACTGTTTTTCCTGGAGTGTATTAAAAGCAAAGAACGCAGATGATGCTGGGGTCTCTTCTTGCGGTTCAGTTTCCTGCTAAGACCGCCCTGAGTCTTTGTGGCCACTGTTCCTCAATTGTGAATGCTTCTATACACTCCAGCTCTGAAATGTTCCTGGAGTATTCTTGGGCACGTCTATAACTTCTAAACCTTTAGCCCAGATGTCTGCCGAGCACCAGGATGATCTAGACCCCTTTTTACTGGAAAGCCCCATAAACTTGATTAGGATTCAACTAAGATGCCTACCCTCTTCCCACCTCCTGCTCAGACCATCTCAGTCACCCACTGCCACTTTCCACCTGAGCTTCTGTCACCGTTTAAATGTCCACTCCTCCTCACTCTTTGCCACCTTCAAGTCTTGAGTCACTAGGCTCCTTACAGCACTCTGGGCTGACTATCTGGGCTACTGCTGTCTGGCACCCTTCTGCTGTCACAGTAGTTGATCACAATACAATCAATGCCCACACGTCTGGGCACTGACGGGTCTGTCCCTGCCTGCACACAAATGGAAATATCGAGCTCTCTTGCCTTGCCTACATCCCATCCACTCATTGACGACGGAATGCAAATAGCACCTCCTGCAGCAGCTTTCCTGCATCCTTCCCAGCTCCCCAGCCCTGTCAGAGGAGCCCACTTCTTTCTTTTTTTCTCAGCACTGTGCTTTGGGGACATTCCTGTAATCACCGTCGTCACGTACTCTCCACTCTCCACACTTGGAATGATTTCCTTAATCTCAGGCTCCATCTTTGTATTCCACAGCACTTATTGCAAAATTAGACACACGGAAGTGCTCAGAACCCCATTCCTTGTAGCAACCTGTGTGGTGCATGCCTGCCATCCCTGCACTTGGGAAGCTGAGGCAGGAGGATGGCAAGTTAAAGGTCAGCCTGAGACATGTGAGTCTAAGACAATCCTGGGCCACGAAATGATATCTATTTTAGAATGGGGGTCATGGAGAAGGAGAGGGAGAGAGGATTGGAGGAGGGAGAGAGGGAGGGGGAAGTCGTGATGAATGAACAATGAGCTAGGGAAGGGGTCTGTGGTCTCCCAAGAACTGAGCTTTGTCCAGCTCACCTGCCCAGTTATTTAATTGCCTTTATTCTACATTAAAAACTTTGTTCATCAAAAGGAGAGGGGATTATTTTGATGAAATACAGTTTGAATTTGGAATTTATTGTTACTAGGTTAAGCACTGAAGTTACATATGCACAAAAATAGGCAAATTGTACAGAGTGCGTAGGTCTCAACAATGTTGTATTCAACCGCAAAGCTATCTATTTGGAGAAGTCAAGTGACAGGTAAAACTTCTCATGGAGCTGGGTGGTGGCCCACGCCTTTAATCCCAGCACGTGGGAGGCAGAGGCAGGTGGATCTCTATGAATTTGAGGCCAGCCTGGTCTATAGAGTGAGCTCTGGGACAGCCAAGGCTACCCAGAGAAACTCTGTCTCAAAACACAAAACAAAATGAAACAACAACAACAACAGCTTCTAAAAGAAAAGACAGCAAAGATTAAAATGCTAAAGTTGGATTTAAGAGCTGAGAGTTTGGCTCCTCCAGGCTGGAGTTCCAAAGCCAGGCAGATTCTGGTTTCTGAGGCTGGCTCAGACCTAAAGGTTTCCTTTGGTGTGTGCTGCCCTTTAGTGTCATGCTCTGGAACTGCACTTCACAGTTCACAGGCTTTGAGCCTGTAAAACATGTGGCCCTTAGCAGGGGCTAATAAACTAGTCCTGGCCTGAGATATCCAGGAGATATTCGGGAACAAAGGCAAACACCAAAGGCTCGATGAGACTCTGCCACCCTAGGGACACAGACGCACTGGTGAGAGCCGCCCAGAAGGGCTGTCCCGTGCACTTCACTTGTTACCTCAACTTGTATTCTTTTTATTTTGACATGACTCATGACTCTCAGAGCTAAAAAGTCCAGCTTTGCACCCAAAGGAGAGCGGAAAGAAGGAGGAAATGGATAGAAGGGAGGAAGCTTAAGAGAAAGACTCCTGGGGAGAGATGGAGGCTGGGGAACATCCACAAACATGAGAATTCTTTTAAAATTCTATTTATTTGTTTGCTTATGTGTGGGGGTGTTTTGCCTGCATGTATGTCTGTGTACCTCTTACATGCCTGGTGCCTCCTGAGGCCAGGAGGCCAGAAGGGTGTTGGATCCCCTGGAACTGGAGTTACAGACAGTTGTGAGCCACCACGTGGGTGCTGGGACCTGCTGAACTGGGTCCTCAGCAAGAGCAGCCGGTGCTCTTAACTACTGAGCCAACTCTCCAGCCCAGAGGATTCTTTTTTAGTACAATGCTTGGAAGTGAATGGAACAAGAGAAAGGGGGGCTGGAGGAATGAGTGCTGGCTGCTCAGTCATCAGGACCAGAGTTGGGATCCCAGCACATAAGCACGTGAACATCCCCACACATCTGTAACTCCAGCTCTGAGGGGTCTGATGAACTCTTCTGGCTTTCATGCTCAAAGGTGGACACAGACACATACACACCAGGAATCCCTGTCAGCGTGAGGAAAACGCTAACAAAAGTGAATCATTTTACCCAAGGAGAACTAACGTAAGGGGTATTGAACGTGAGGAGGATTATTAATAGAGGAGAGACTGACCACTGGTTTGCTGTCTGTCACTAGCACACAATCAGATGTGGAGCAGGTGTTCTTCAACTGCCAGCCCCCAAATCATGGCACGGAGACTTATTATTAGTTGTGAAAGCTCGGCCTTAGCTTAGGTTTGTTTCTTGCTAGCTCTTATAACTTAATTTAACCCATTTCTCTTCATCTACATTTTGCCTTGGGGTTTTTTTTACCTTTCATTCTGTATGTCCGTCTCTGTGTCTGGCTGGCTTCAGGCATCTCCCTCTCTTTCTCCCTCATTCTCTCCTCTCAAGCCTAGATTCCTCCTCCTACTTCCTCTCTGCCTGCCAGTCCCACCTATCCCTCTACTGCCTAGCTATTGGCTGTTCAGCTTTTTATTAGACCAATCAGGTGCCATAGGCAGGCAAAGTAAAACAATAACACATCTTTACATAGTTAAACAAATGCATCATAAACAAAAGCAACAAACTTTTACATGGTTAAAGTAATATTCCACAACATAAACAAATGTAACACATCTTTGCCTAGTTAATGTTCCACAACACAAATGAAAAAGAATAACTTTTAAGATATCAAAAGGGGGGGGGCTGGAGAGATGGCTCAGCAGTTAAGAGCACTGACTGCTTTTGCAGAGGACCCCATTTGGGTCCTAGGACCCACATGGTAGCTCACAACTGTCTGTAACTCTAGTTCTAGGAGATCAGACACCCTCTTCTGGTCTCCAAGGGCATCAGGCACACACATACTCATACATACATGCAGGCACACTTGCACACAAAAAATAAAAATAAATAAATATATCTTTAAAAGTAGATAGACACATTAAAGAAAATTTTAAAATTCCTTAACAATGAAGGCTTTTAAGCATCACAGTAGTGACTAGAAGATTGTCTAAGAGATTAACTGGAAATAGTGAAAGGCTTTTATATAAATGACTAACAAATCGAACACAGAAACTTTCTAACTGTCCAAGCGTATACTCAGGCTGGAGGTAGTAGACAATTTTGATCTGAACCTCAACCAGTCACATTGGCCAAGTGGCATGGGTGAGTAGCAGACACCCATGTTACAGATCTGAATGTCAGCTCATGTCTGTAGTCAAGACTAGCTGTCACCAACTAAAAGTGTACCCCTCTTTTGGCCAGAATGTTGGAACGAGGTTTCAGTGGTAGCCAGCCTTCAAAATGATGCCCAGTGACCCTTGCTTCCTGGTGTCCTAACTCCGTGTGGTCCCCTTGAGGTAGGTTAAAAAGGGAAAGTTAAGGGACAAGGGGAGGAAGGAAACCCCTCACCCCCAACTCTGGCTCAAGTCTCTCAATAGGTGGCAATCAAGAATTCTGGCACAAACCTGGGGAGATGGTTCAGTCAGTAAAGGGCTCGCTTTCCAACCTAAGAACCTGGGCGTCCATCCCTGGAACCCACACTAGAACGAAGGAATGAAGGAAATGAATGAACTCCAGCACAATGAACAGGCCCTGGGAAAGCTGCCTCCAGAGATGGTATTCCTTCAGTGTGGAGATATTTCGAGTAAGAATGTTAAAATAACAACAACGCAGTCCTGAAGGCCTGGGTCTATGTGGTTTACTCTCCTTCCCTGCCGTAAACCGGCAATTTTCAAGGACTCTAACAAGAGATCCCATTTATAATAAAACACTCCTCTTAACTCCTCTGGGCAACCCTTGGGCTCACAGTTTTATCTTATCAGATTACAATCCACAGCACCCTCAGGGCAACCCTGTAATTAAAAAAGAGGGAAGGAGGGGAGGCAGTTTCTTAGGACCCATCTAAGATCCAACTTGAGAGCTGCCAATCATATATGCCACTACACGTACGGGTCCCTCTTGGGGAGCTTACACCCACGCTCTTGGGTGTGTCTTATCTTTTCCCTGAGAGCCTCTTTCTATAAACACTCATGCTTAATCCGTGTTTAAAATCTGTTGAATAAATTTCATCTGCTTCATGCCATCTGGCCCTGAAATTCTTTTTGGGTGAAGTAAAAAATCCAGCTTCACCCAAGCAGAGATCTCCGAAGAGAACGCCTGCCGTTGCCGCAGGCCGCCGCTCCAGCCAGCAGCCCTCGGCCTCTTCCACCCGCATACACAGACTGTGTTCCCTGACGCTGACAGGGATGGAAAGCATACCCTGTTTGCTTCTGCTGGGATCTCTCCATCTAGAGGCAGACAGCTGCCCGTGAGGTCTCCTGGAGAGATCCCTGAGGTAAAGAACTGAGGCCTGCGAAGAGATGCCATGGAGGTAGAGCCCCAGCTTCAGTCACGACTTTAGAGCCGCACCACGGCACAGCCCTTTGAGAAAACAGGAACCAGGGTCTTAACTGCACAGCTCCAGAACCCTTGTCCCTCTTGTTCTATGACAATAAACCACAAACGCAACCTGTTAGAACCTTTAGAGTCCTTTTCAAACAATTCTTCGAGAAATGGTGCGATGTCAATAGATACGCTTAAGAGAATTTTGTTTGGAACTAAAATGTAGCTGGTGAAATTTTCACATGGCTTCAGAAAGAACCTGCACAAAGCCCCTGCTGGAGGTGGGTGCTGTGTCCTGTTTCCTATAGCACCTTTCATGGCAATAAGGAAAATGAAAATTTGCAGGAAGAAACAGTGAGTTTTCAGGAAGTCACCTCCCTAATAACTATTTTCTTTTGTATGTATGAGTGAATTGCCTGCACAAATGTTAAGTGTACCATGTGCATGCCTGGTACAGGCACAGGCCAGAAAAGGGTGCTGAATCCCCAGGAACTGAAGTTATGGATGGTTGTGAGCCACCCTGTGGTTGCTGGGAATTGAACCCAGTCCCTGGAAGACCAATTAGCATGCTTAGCAGAGTCATCTTTCTAGGCCCTGCCTCAGTATCTTTTTCAGGGTTTTTGTTTGTTTGGTTGGTTGTTTTGTTTTGTTTTTTGTTTTTTGAGATAGGGTCTTTCTGTGTAGCTTTGGAGCCTGTCCTGGAACTCGCTTTGTAGACCAGGCTGGCCTTGAACTCACAGAGATCCGACTGCCTCTGTCCCCCACCCCCACCCCAAGTGCTGGGATTACAGGCATGCGCCACCACCGCCCAGCCCCTCTTCAATATCTTAATAGAACTGGTTAATATTAGGCTTTGATGACATCATTTTTCCCACAAACCATAATTTCCGATTCGGAAAAGCCACCAAACCCTGCTGTGTCAGACAGAGCTCAGGAGCCACTGAGCAAGGTCTGCTCAATTAGAATGCCTCTGATGTCGTCCAAAGCCCCTTGGAAGTCATTAGGGCTTTTCAGGGGTGTGCTTCTGTGACATACAATACAGAAGTCCAAAATCCTCCTGTAGCCCCTCTCCAGGTGATATCACCACCTGAGGGGGCAGGACCATCTTAGAGTCTCCAGCACAGAGAAAGTTTGTTTGTTTGTTTGTTTGTTTGTTTGAAGACAGGGTTTCTCTGGGAAACAGTCCTGAACTCAATCTGTAGCCCAGGCTGGCCTCGAACTCACATAGATCCACCTGCCTCTGCCTCCCAAGTTCTGGGATTAAAGGCCTACACCACCACTGCCCAGCCAGAGAAAGGTTTTAATAAATGGCAACCTGAGAAGTGTCCTGTTTTGTAGCGTAAGTCCATCTCCTGTGTTTCCTGGTACAAATGGGGATATATAGTCTATGTCTCCAAAAAAGACAGTGGGCAATTGCTGTAAGATTCAGCAGCACAAGCGGAGAGCTCAGAGCCCACATCGGGGTGGTTCTCATCCCATCTGTCCTGAAGTGTGGTCTTGAATCTCATTTCTGGAAACCTTCTCATCTTGAGCCTTCTTTTATTTTTTTCCCCCTCACAGCTCTTGCAAGCCTCGGCCCACCACTCTTGTTAAAGCTCTGCCTGCTGAGTTCCCATTCAGCCAGGGGTGATTCTCCAGGGAGCCCTGCCCTTGTTCCAGAAAACAGACCCAAAGCGGGAAAGTCTCCAAGAAGAACTGATCTGGTAAGACTGGATTTGCAGGTTACAAACCCAGTCCACCCAGTCACAGAGGCAGAGAGATAGTGTTTGGACTTTGGAATTTGTCTCCACATCAAGGAAAGCTTCTCCCTCCCAAATGGCTGTGGGTAAGGGTCTAGGGTCAAGATTCCGCTTCACCTGCTCCTTTGGACTTTATTACCTAACAGCCTCAAAAGACCCGGATTCCAAGAAAGGTGCCCCCCTCCTCTTCAGTATGCCCACTCATTTCTCCAACAGTTCAGAAATAGACTGATGCTGGTAGAAGCAACACGGAAGTCCTTACTTTAGTTTGAAGGTCACATGGTAGAGAGTCTTCCTGGGCTGGTTTTACTCCTGCTGAATGGGCATCAGATGTCTGACCTCCATGTCTCCTGCTGAATCAAACTATCTGGTTATAATGACCACTTGGGGATTTTGTGTGGCCACTGAGTTTACATGGCCATTAGTTAGGACTGTTTCTCACACCATCACCCTAAAAGGGGTTAATTGAAAGACACCCACCCTCAGTCATTAATAAGCATCATAGGTGTTGTTTTTTTGTTTCTTGAAGCAGGGTCTCACTCTGTAGCCCATGCTGACCCGGAACTCACTGTGTAGCCCCAGCTGTCCTCAGACTTGCAAGAGTCTTCCTGCATCAGCCCCCCAAGTGCTGGAATTATAGGGAAACCATGGCTGGCTTATACACACAGATCATAAAAGGGCATAAACATTCATATGCAGGTCTAAAGACTCCCTGTTTTGAATTTTGTAACAATTTGCCAGGTCTGGTGGTGTACATCTGTACTCTCAACACTTGAGAAACCGAGGCAGAAGGATGATGACGTCCTGGCCAGACTGAACTACATAGAGTTCGAGGTCAGCCTAGGCTACATAGTAAGACCCTATATCCAAAAACAAAACCAGAGGCAGATGTGGTGTTACAGGCCTGTTGTCCCAATACTTGGGAGGTAGAGGCAGGAGCGTTGCCATCAGTTTGAGGACAGCCTGGTCTATACAACAAGTTCCAAGCAAGCCAGGGCTACATTGGAAGAACCTGTCTCATACGTACAAATCAATGAAAAACAGAAAGGAGCTTTGTTTCAATCAGCCCTTGTCCTGTGGCCATTACCCTTGTATGATGGTACATGGGATTTCTTTTCTGCTCGGGACTAGATACTCCGTGTATCTGTTTGTACCGTGACTGCAGCACTGGGGAGGGATGAACGGGCTCATCGGATGTGTTGTGTTAGCCTTCTGTAATGATGACAAAAATACCTGAGAAAGTTGGAGGGGGAGATTGGTTTTGGCTGAAGTTTTCAGCCCATGATCACTGGGGTTCTGTTGTTTCTGGATGTACAGTAAGGTAGAGCATGATGGTGGGGAAGATATACTGAAATAAAGCTGTTCATGTCACGGCAGACCCATGACATGGGAGGGAGGGGGAGGAGAGAGAGAGAGAGAGAGAGAGAGAGAGAGAGAGAGAGAGAGAGATCACAATGTAGAACCAGGTCCCAAAGAACCCTTCAGAGTCATAACCCCAGCATGATACTTTCTGCATTTTGCATCACTTCCTAAAATTCCCCCCACCTCCAAGTTGGGGGCCAAGCCCTTAGGGCACAGTGTAGACACCAACCTGTAGCATGGGTCAAGAATCCTCTGGGCTTGCACACACTATACAACTCCATTTTGATTGTCTCGCTATCAACAGTAACTGGCAAGTTGGAAGCCTTGTTCCTTTCAACAGTAGCTAGCAAGTTGGAACTGGTCTTGACAACTCCATTTTCTATCAAGAACAGGCTTGACCTCTCCAACTTCTAGTTAGAAAAAGACTTCCAAAGGTCTCATTCTTAAAATTGGCTAGGCAACTAGCAGGCAAAACCAAATAAGGAAGAAATTCCTAGGGTTTCACCAAGTTAAATTGTGTTGTGACTTGTTTTTGTTGTTTCTGAAAATGTTGGGTAAAGACATTCCTGAAGAAGACCATTCCAGACAAGAATGGAAGGGCTGGCGAGATGGTTCAGCAGGTAAAGGCGCTTGCTGCCAAGCCTGACAACATGAATTCAGTCCTGAAGACCGACATGGTGGGAGGAGAGAACCCACTCCTGCAGGTTGTCCTCTGACCCCCTACACGTGCTATGACATACCTACCCTCTCCACACACACATGCGGATGTACACACAAATACATAAAAGGGGCTGGAGAAATTGCTCAGTGGTGAAGAACATCAGTTGCTCTTGCAAAAGACCAGAGTCCCCAATACTGACATGTTGTAACTCCGTTTCCAAGGGCTCTAACACCCACTTTGGGCCTCCGAGAACACCAGGCATGCATGTGGTACACACACACACACACACACACACACACACTATATATATGTATATGTATATATGTGCGTACAACATATCTATATATACATATATGTATATATGGGTGTGTATATATGTGCGTGTGTATGTAGATATATACGTATATATCCAGGCAAAGCGCTCATACACATACTTTTTTTAATCCTTTAAAAAATAACTAATGTGGGCTGGAGAGATGGCTCAGAGGTTAAGAGCACTGACTGCTCTTCCAGAGGTCCTGAGTTCAATTCCCAGCAACCACATGGTGGCTCACAACCATCTGTAATGAGATCTGGTGCCCTCTTCTGGCCAGCAGGGATACATGCTGTATACATAATAAATAAATAAATAAATCTTTAAAAAAAATAACTAATGTGTTTAAAAAACAAAAAAAAGTGGACCTTGAACACTCGCCTACAGGATGCCCAAGAGGAAGCGTGCCCAGATCACAGCCAGCCTCACACCAATGGGCTGCGTCTGACACTCTTCCCTCTCCTTCCCAAAGCCTCTGTTCTCGTGACCTCTGTGACCTCTTCCTATGATAGTTTCCCTCCAACCTCTGTAGTTCGTCTGTGTTCTCACTTACGTAGGAGTCCTACATCCGGGCCTTCTGCATTGTTCCACGGCCAGCTCTGCTAAGTTCATCTACTTGATGGTTTTACTCACGAAGTTTACAGTGCCGGTTTCCATCCCTCCAGATCCCTGAGCTAAGGGTCCTGAGAGTGTCACCAGTCCTGCCGCTTGTCTGCCCACTTGGAACAGTGTGCCACAGCAGCGTGCCTCACGGCCCAGCCCTTGCCTGCCTTGGTCTTCTGTTCACACCCAAGAAGGGAAATTGGTTTGTGGGTGGCTTTTATTGTCTTTTCTTTGGACTTGAATCAGTTTTGACTGCATAAACTGACAAGGACAGTTGTTAGCTCCCACTTCATCATTTCATGGTTTCCACAATGTCACCAGACTCACAAAGTCTTTTTCTTTCCTCCTCTCACCGTTAGTACGCTGGCTGTCTTCTCTGACTTGTCCCTGGGTGGTCACAATGTGGCTGCCACAAGCCTGGGCATCACATACGTGGGCTGTCTCTTGGAAATTTTCTAAAAGTCATTCCTGCATTAGGCCAGACTGACAGAAAATTAGCCCCTGAATGATATCACACTGGCCTCCCCTGTGTTTTTTTTTAATATTTATATTTAATTTTTAAGAAGTGTGATGTGTATATGAGTGTTTGCCTGCACGTAAGTGTACTCTGTGTGTGCCTGATACCTTTGGAGGTCAGAAGAGGGCGCCGGATCTCTGGAACTGGAGTTTCAGACAGCTGTGAGTTTCCGTGTGGGTGCTGGGAACCAAAGCCCAGTCCTCTGCAAGAGCAGCAAGTGTTCTTAGCTGCTCATCCATCTCGCTATAAATCCTTTCTTTATGGGGGGAGGGTTGAAGATAGATTTTTTTTCATACAATATATTCTAATTATGATTTCCCCTTTCCCAAGACCTCCCAGATCTTCCCCACGTACCCACCCACCCACCCACTCAAATCCACACTTTCTTTCACTTATTAGAAAACAAACAGGCATCTAAAAAAATTATATTACTAAAATAAGATAAAATAAAAACAAACCAGAATAGGACAAAAAAAAAAAAGAGCCAAAGAAAAGCACAAGAAACATATAGACACAGAGACACATACATTCACACACAGAGAACTCCCATAAAAACACAAAATTGGAAACTGTAGTACATAATTGAAAGAAAACTCAACGGTATTGTTGGAGGCATTTTGTCTCATAATGCTTTGTCTGGACAAATTTTTTTTTTAACCTTCGAGGTCCCTGTGACTCCTTAAGCAGCTGGGCTCGGTGGAAATGACACAATGCTGTTTGACTGGCATCTCCTCCGGGGACAGGCGTTTGAACAAATCCTTCCCTGTCCGGGAAGCTCTGGGGAAAGGTCTTTCGGGGCTTTGTGTTGGGAAGAGTCCTGACTCGCTGGATGCGGTCATCCTATGGCCTGGAAAGCTCAAACACTTGCGGCAGGGATCCTGCCCAGACTTTACCAACAGAGTCACACAGGCGCCATTCACAGGTAAGGTGCCTGCTCACATACAGAGGTGAAATGCAGGGAAACAATTGCTCTCCATTCACTTTTATCTGATTACATTCGGCAGAGGTGTGAATTCAGAGGACAGTCTACAGGGTAAATGGCAGGCATCTGACTCTGCTTTAGGGGAGGAGAAGCAAAAAGCATGGAGGGGACTATGGTAAGTTGGAGAGTTCATGACTTTTCAAGGGGTCAGATCCAGGTTATTGTTTCCAGATAGGAATATGATTCAAAGCTCCTAAAGATTTTGGTTTAGGAAAGGCCAAAAAACTTAACTTTTGAGAAATTCACACACACACACACACACACACTCCCTCACACACAGAACATAGCAGGAACACAGGAACAGATCAACCTAATAGTAGAGCTGAATCAAATCTTGCAAGCTTGTGACCACGTTTCCTAAAAAAGGGGAAGTGGGGAGCCAGGCGGTAGTGGCAGCACATGGCCTTTAATCCCAGCACTCAGGAGGCAGAGGCAGGAGGATCTCTGTGAGTTCGAGGCCACCCTGGTCTATAGAGCAAATTCCAGGACAGTCAGGGCTACACAGAGAAACCCTGTCTTGAGAGAAATAAAAAAGGGAGGGATTTGGAGAGATGACTCAGTGGCTAAGAGCACCTGCTGCTCTTGTAGAGGATCTAGGTTCAGTTCCCAGCACCCACACGGCAACTCCCAACTGTCTGAAACTCCAGTTCCAACAGATCCAGCACCCTCTTAGGGCCTCCACAGGCGCTGCTTGCAGGAGGCGCACAGATAATGCACATAGACAAGGCACTCATACAAATAAAATAATAATAAGTTTATATTAACTTACTGCTCACTTTGAGGTCCCGTACTTAGCTCCCTTCCTCCCTCCCAGCACCCTCTT
>CABHPH010161917.1:0-43929 GCA_902168325.1 Peromyscus nudipes | reverse complement strand
ACACAAAATCTTTGGTTCAGGATTGTGCGGAGGTAATTTCGGGGAACCAAGTGCGTCAAAGATAGGGAGAGTCAGCCGAGTTCCTCCTCCAGGGCTCAAACCAATTTCCTTCTCTGCTATGCTTCCAATCCTTTCTAAGGCATCTAGAGGCCAACAGGTGCTCTCGGCTTCAGTTGTGTTCAGAGGTTCTCCTGCTGAAGCGACTTGTATGCCTCTCTGGACACACTCTCCCTCCCCGAAATTATCTTTGCTTTCTTTTCAACCAAGCAGCCAGCTCTCTTGTTTGTCTGCCTTTTAATTACTTATTTACTTCCCCTCTAGAAGACCGTGTGCGCTCTGACCCTCTGTTGCTCAAGCATCAAATTGAAGGACGAGCCGTATTAAGTGTAAAGGTTTATAATAATTTAAGTATTCATAGAATGCAGAACAATAAGATGTAGGAAATACAATTTGCATAATAAATATCAATATCACAACAGCTAAAACAAACCATGACAAATTATCTGTGGCTAAATGACCAAGAGATTACTGAATGTAAATTGCTGAATCTGAACTATAGTGTAGAAGAGCTGTACCAAGCCCTCTGTCCTCATGTTGCAAATAAATTAAAAAAAATAAATATCAAAAAGGAAGTTTAGATCGGCCAACCCATCAAATGAGTTACACATTAAAGCAGCCTCATATTATCCATTATGCATAAACTAATTTTCGAAACTGCCCTGTCTCCACATCCCTGGATCTTCTGCTCTGTAATTACAGGCCCCAATGCACGAACTGCAGGCAGTCCTCCAGAAGTGGAGAAAGCTCCAGTGGGCAAATCACAGTACATGAGGCAGAAAACCAACACCACGTGACCAACAGAATAATGCCCAGTCTGCAAAAATCCTATGTGTTCTTAGCATCGCCAGAAGTGAACTACCTTGATCAGACCTGATGCAAAGCAGATTTCTACCAAAATCAGAATGAAAAAAATTAGAGGCTATCTACTCCTGACAGTGGAATGTATATTGCAAAGTCAGATCCTACACATCAGCCGCAATAGCACAGAGCTAGGCACACGAGAATGTTCTTTAGATTGCTGCTACTCTTGTGTCCTTGAGTCCTTATCAAGGAATTTTTGTGCATAATCTTGTTGAATCATTGAAACAACCTTCAAAGTAGATTCTATTGTTTCCCTCCGCTTTTTTTTTTAATTCAACTCGGTTAGAAAAATTAAACACCAGCCTTAAAAAAAAAATCACAATTTCCAAATTACAGAGTTCTCACAGCTAACCACTATGCTGTACTGTGCCTCAGTAAATATGTGTTAGTGAAGGAATAAACTTCACATCATAATGCATGAATAATAAGCAAAGGAGAGCTGTATTTTTAACATAAGGTGAAAATATGCCAGCAACCCAGAAACGTTTTTTGAAAATAACAGGATTGCAGCAGACTCCTAAGGAAAGGCATTCCTCATGAGGCTGAGGCTCCAAGAGAATCCAGCCAGGCCCCAGTCCTCCCACACTCGGAACACAGTATGGGGACATTGGAAGATGTGCTGTGTTTTCATCTCCCTTCATTCTCTTGGCACATCAAATGAACACCTACTCAAATTTCCAGTTGGCAAAGAACAACATGGGACATTTCTATAGGAAATGCCAATGCTGTGTGACTTACCTCACTGGAAGAATGCATACAGCTTTAGAGAAACGCTACCTGCCATGGAGGAACTTGGCACACCCGGTTTTACCAGGTATGGAAACTGAGGCCTGATACACCTCTGCATAGGAGCCAGAGGTGAGGATTCGGGAAAGAAGCAAGCGGGTTGTTGCTCTGTCTTCTAGCCACGCTCTCCCCCCAGCCCCCCAGCTCCCCAGCTCTTTCACACCGAAGATGTCGCCAAGTGATTTAACATATGGAACATGCGAGGAACGCATCAAATTCCCACAGCCGCTAAGTACAAGTTATGACTACCCTGGCTTTCTCATAGTAAAGCACGTCATTTTCTGCTCCATGGACTAGAACTCATCGCCAAGAACAACTTGCAACATTTTCCCCCTTGCTACATGGATTGAACCAATTTTAAAAACCAGATGGTGTTTTTGCCATTTATAACTGATAATCAATTGTTTTGTGAATTTAATTTTTTTTCAAGAAAGAACTGAAATACTTATCAGAATTACAATCTGGGTGCAACTTGTGTTAGAATAAACTTGCCAGAAGCACCAAGAGCCTGGTTTCTTTCTTTCTTTCTTTTTTAATGAGAAATCAGAGAAAGAGAGAGATCTAATATTGTTTGCCTTCACCAAAACAGTTGAGAAATGTGGATAAACATATATATAAAATAAGCATTAAAGGGGATTCATGTTTGTGGAAATATATCAGAGATAATTAATGGCAACTAGTAACATCTTGCCTCTTAAAATGCTAATTATTTTAATACCCATGTATAAGAGAAACTCAGACAAATTATTAAGAAAAGGAAAACAGTATTTGGAGTCAGCATTTGCCCAGCTACTGGGTTATTTAAATATTCATAGAAAAGTATTTTAAACCATGTTACTGACTATGATCTCTGCCCCCCACATACACACACACAAAATCCTGCAATGAAACTCTAAGCCCCAATGCAATGCTATTTTGGGGTGGGACCTTTGAAAGGTAATTAAGTTTAGATGAGATCATGAGAATGAGGCCTCCATGGTCATCAAAGCCCTTTTAAGAACGGAGAGACAGTAGAGTTCTCTGAGTGTGTGCAAAGGAAATGTGGTACATTCATGGTGACACATGGACTTTGCAAGTCAAGAAGAGGACGCTCAAAAGAATATAACAATGCTGGCACCTTGATTTGGACTGTTAGCATCTACACAAGTGGTTCTCAACCTGTGAGTCGAGACCCCCTTTGGGGAATCAAATGACCCATTCACAGGGGTCATCTAAGATCACTAGAAAACACAGATATTTAATTTATGATTCATAACAATAGCAAAATTATAGTTATGAAGTAGCAATGAAAATAGTTTTATGGTTGAGTGTCACCACAACATGAGGCATTGTATTAAAGGGTCACAGCTCTAGGGAGATTGAGAACCACTCCACTAGACTTTAAGAATGGAAGGAAAATAATTTTTTGTTATTTCAGCCCTTTCTTCTTAAATTGTGGTTCATAGCCTCTATGGAGTCGCGTGGAGATCATTTAAAAAACTGGCTGCCAGGCAGTGGTGGTGCATGCCTTTAATCCCAGCACTTGGGAGGCAGAGGCAGGCGGATCTCTGTGAGTTCGAGGCCAGCCTGGTCTACAAAGTGAGTTCCAGGACAGCCAGGACTGTTTCACAGAGAAACCCTGTCCCAAAAACAAAAAACAAAAACAAACAAACAAGCAAACAAAAACTGGCAACACTGAGATTTCTTAACATGCAACAATCAAAAAGTAACTCAAAATCAATTGTGGTGAATTGAGGTGTTTCTAACAGACAGCTCTTACTGGTGTTGCCCTGTATGATATCACTACAGCCTTAGTTCTGACAGACAACATACACACTTTGCACTATACATGGTATGTGTGCCATCACGTTGTGCAATATCAATGAACACTGCCAGAAACACCTGAGCTCAAGTTTGCAACCACTGTTCTCCACGGGTTGCAGTGTAGCTAGAGTTTTTTTGTCTGGTCTACAGTCAGGACAAATCTCTCTCACCTGCCAGTCCCACAGCCGCTCAGACCCAACCAAGTAAACACACAGAGACTTATATTGCTTACAAACTGTATGGCCTATGGCCGTGGCAGGCTTCTTGCTAACTGTTCTTATATCTTAAATTAATCCATTTCTATAAATCTATACCTTGCCACGTGGCTCATGGCTTACCGGCATCTTTACATGCTGCTTGTCCTAGCAGTGGCTGGCTGTGTCTCCTTCCACCTTCCTGTTCTTTTCGTCTCTCTGTTAGTCCCGCCTATACTTCCTGCCTGACCACTGGCCAATCAGTGTTTTATTTATTGACCAATCAGAGCAACAGATTTGACATACAGACCATCCTACAGCATTGCAGTGCATTTCTTTTCTGCTCTTACAGAAACCTGATGATTTAAGTGTGAGAAACCAAGACTGTTTATAGTTTGCTACAGTCATTCCTCAGCATGTCTCAATTAGTAGTACATCTTTGTCTTGGTTGGGGTTAGAATATTTTTTACAAATTCGGTTTGAATTGATGACTTAAATTTTATTTTAAAATTATTCAAATAATTTGGGCTTGGGATTGGGGCAGAATTGCCAATAATTTCTGAAATGGCCCCAGACAAGCTTCTGCTGTTTTATACTACATATCTTTGCAAAGCAGCATTCTCAATTTTGACAGTTATAAATTGACAATATCAATCAACTCTGAAAAGTATTGGTGTCTGTATCCTAAAGCATCAAATATTCAGCTAAAGTTTGAGGTTTTAATGTAAAAATAAATAAGCAAACCCATCTTATCAGTGTGCAAATTTGCATTAATATTTACTAAGTTGTAACACTATATGTACACCAAAGAACTATTTTTTTAATTTGTATTCTTTATCGATCAGCATTTCATTTGTTTACATATTTTATAGATTTATATGCCTTCAGTTGCATAGAAATTTCCTGGGCAAGTAGGAATCACAAGTAGAAAAAAAATTTAGAAGTGCTGGTTTAAAGCACCTAGCCTCTGGTATTTTGTTGTAGCATCCTAGGTACACTAAAACAATCTGTGAGCCTTATCAAAGGTATGTTAAAGTATCCTTAATGCCAACTTCTTAAAGAAAAGTATTTGACAAATTAATGTTAAGTTAGCAGCAAATTGCACTAGATAAACCCTTGGCCCTACCTAGTAGGCAGCTTTTGTAGTCTTAGATTAAGACTAAGCACTGAACAGCTCGTCTTTGTGAGGATCGTCTATGAATCTTTATGAAACCCAAAGCCAGCTAAATCCATATTCCTAAATGAGTAATTTAATGCTTTACTCAAAAGTTTATTCTTCTAGAATCAGAGTTGACAATAATCTCTTGAATATCAAGAGTCCAATACCAGCTGACAAGAAAAGAGTCAGTAATGAAGTAGGTTGTAGAAAACTACACATATACTGGGTCGAGAAGCAGTCCCAGTTCCCACTGAAGGGAAATTTACCACTGGCATTCAAGTCATAGTTTGTTCCAGTCAAATCTGTGGGCATGTATACCCAGGTATCAGTGTCAGATCCAAATACACATCCAACAGACGAGGAAAATTCGGAGTGGCTTTGTGAAATGATCACTGTTATATTTTGGAAAGCTAAGTAAATGAGAGAAGATATATCTACTACCCAGTAATTTACAGTACAGTGGGGGAACAGATACACAATTATTAACATATAATTATTTTTATAATTTGGATAATCAGCTCCACCAAGACAAAAAAAAAAAAAAAGAAAGGACTTTACCTATTCAGAGAGCAAGCGTAATGCCTGCCTATCAGCAAAACATCCTAGTAGGAGAGGGCTTTTTTGCTGAGTCTTAAAAATTATGACCCCACACAATGGACTGAAATATGTTAGGGTAAAAGAAAGGCATGGTTAGAGACAGGGGTCCTTTATGAGTTTCAAAAGCCTTAGAGAACACGATATATATTTAGAAAATTACAAATAGAATAGCTATTCCTGGGCACCTGTACTCACACACAAATAGAATGGCTAGAATATAGCTTGACAGAAGACAGGTATCAAGAGAAGAAAAACTGGAAACACACACACACATGCATGCACACACACATTTATATATACATGGAGCAGACAACATCATGATTGACAAGCTAAGATGTTTTCATATTTTATTATAAGTAATAGGAATTCACTCAACTAGCTGAACTGGAGGGCCAGATTTATATTCAAGAAATATTACACTGGAGAAATGAATGCCTTCTAGAGATGAGCTGCGGTAAGTATTGATGACAATCATTGAAGACAGGAACTCAGGGAACCCGGTTCGTTGTGAAGTTTCACTGTTTGTTTTGGGAGACGGACACTAGGGAGAAGATGATAGTTTTCTTTCGGACATGTTGGCTTTGAAATAGAAACTATTTATCCAGGCAATAGAACAGCTGAAATGATGGTCTAGAATTCAGGCCAGCCATTGAGGTGGGTTCATGTGTAGAGATGGAAGCCACAGAACTGGTGGGTGATGGGGTGGAGAAATAATCTAGAAAAGATATATTGGATAATGTGCTAGTTTTATGTTAGCTTGACACAAGCTAGAATTATCTGAAAGGAGGGAGCCTTAATTGAGAAAATGTCCCCTGAGCTGTAATGTGGTGATATATTGTGTACCCCAATAAAGCTTTCCTGGGGATCAGAGGACAAAACCAGCCACCAAATTAGACATAGAGGTCAAGTAGTGGTGGCACATGCCTTTAATCCTATCACTGGGGAGGCAGAGATCCGTCTGGATCTCTGTGAGTTCAAGGCCACACTGGGAACAGAGCCAGGCATGGTGGCACATATCTTTAATCCCAGCACTTGAGATCTCATGTCTTTGCTTAGAAAGGCCACACACCTTTAATCCCAGGAAGTAATACGGCAGGACACAGAAAGGTATATAAGGAGTGAGGAAACAGAAACTTGTGCTCTTGAGGCTGAGGATTTCGTAGAGATAAGAATGTGGCTGGCTTGTTCTGTTTCTCTGATCTTTCAGTTTTCACCCCAACATCTGGCTCCAGGTTTTATTATTATTATTATTATTATTATTATTATTATTATTATTATTAAGACCTTTTAAGATTCGTGTTACACTGTAAGGCATTTTCTTAATTAGTTATTTTTGTGGGAAGGTCCAGCTCATTGTACACAGCATCAACCCTGGGCTGCTGGTCCTGGGTTCTATGAGAAAGCAAGCTGAGCAAGCCAGGGGAAGCAGGCCAGTAAGTAGCACCTTTCCATGGCTTCTATATCAGCTCCTGCCTCAAGGTTCCTGCCCTGTTTGAGTTCCTGTCCTGACTTCTTTTGATGATTCACAGCGATATGGAAGTGTAATCCAAATAAACCCTTTCCTCCCCAACTTGCTTTTTAGTCATGGTGTTTCATCATAGCAATAGAAACCCTAACTAAGACAGGAGTTTGAAGTCAGAACACCTGACTGGCAAACACAGATTATTTAGGGGTGAATAGACATTGATACTGAAGGACATGGGGTAGAGAAGGAATGAAAAGCAAGGAAGGCAAAGAAAGAAGAGAAAGACTAGCCATGGTCCTCTATACAATGAGGCCAAAGGTTATTGGATGTTGGCATTAGAGATAAAGTCATATTAGAGTGACCTCACATCCATTTAAACAGTTTGATTAGAGTTTGACCAATCAAGAAATTGTCTTATTTGCCAGCAGAGCAAAAAGATGTGGCTGGCTGATGCTTCTTTAGTGAGGAGAAAGAGCTTTAGCATTTCTGATTTGACATTCAATCTCATTGGCACTGACAGACAGCCTTGGGTAGGATAGAGGGATTGTTGGAACTCAGGTAACTCAGCTAATATAGACCTTAGTTTTTATTTTCAAACTAAAAAAAAAAAATTTGGTTATGGTGTTGCAAAAGTTTTTTCCTATACTTTAGAAGTCACATTTTCCTGATATGATATCATAATTGTCAGATGAAGTACTGTGATAATTCCTTACAGCACAACTTCCCAGGCAAAGGGATTGCAGCAAGATCCATTAAAAGCAGACACTGATATCTATAGATTTTCATAAAGCTACAATATAAACTAGCCATACTATGAATATGAGATTGTAGCCCTCATACTGCTCAGAGATGACAATGGTAATAGAATGCTTTGTAATATGGGTTGTAAACAGAACACATTCTGAACAGAAATTCTCTTGGTGATCTATCTTGAAGTCTCAAACAGAAAAGGTTTATAGAAGAATATTCTAGAAAGCCCATCCTTTTGCTGTCTTGGGGTAGCCCTGTGTTTGCCATCACAGTCTCAAATGGTACTTACTTTCCCCAAATGCATATTCCGTGGGCTAATCCACTCATGTTTCTTCCTTCTAATGCCCCCTGCCTGAGCAGTCAGAGACTTAGAGTGTGGATTTTAGCACCAAAATGCCCATATTTATGACTTCCTGAAATTCTCTCTGGTAAAGTGACTGGGTAGAGTAGAAGCCCGGTGACCTGAGTCTTTGTGACTAACATGCCTTCAGGCACATCGTGCACACACACACAAATAAACACATAAATACTTAAAAATAACCAAACTTTTATCTGATTTATAACAGAGGGCAAACCCTAAGTTTCAAAAAAAAAAAAAAAAAAAAACACTGTGTATAGTTTTCGCAGCACAACTCATGCTGAAATGGACATCTTAGTCAATCTTCTGTAACTCTTAGAAAATGCAGGGGTTTGTCAAAAGGGTTCCAGAGGAGGAATGATCATCTTACACTTCTGCAGCTTTAAATAGTCACACACACCCCACCCCACCCCCGCCGCTACACACACACACACACACACACACACACACACACATCTCTTTTAAAAGTTATTTCTACTCTCCAAGGATACCTTCTCCCAGCCAGCGGGAACCCCACGAGGTACTTTGACTATTTTCTCGTACCTGTCCCCAGACTGCAAAGAACTGTAATGCATTTTTTTAAAGTATCGTGTTTTGAAGAAAAGCAAGGCTTAATTTCAGTCTTTCATGCTCTCTGATGGCATTGTCACTTGCTAAGCGATTTCTCTAAGACTTTCGTCACAGTGCTAATATTTCTCTATATATTTTATTTATGTGGCTTGGTCCACGATGAATAACACATTTATGCAAAACTCTCAATATATCTAGGAGATGTCAATACACAGAAGGAATAAACTCTCCAACAGTGCAGTTAATAAAATGCAGTAAATCGCATATAGTTTCAAAGGCAATTAGTACAGTTCGTGACTTCAATTACAAAAAAAAAGTCCTTATGATTTCTAGTAATTGTTATTTATCTTTCATCTGAAGTGTTTCTCTTGTCTGAATCAGCTTTGGCCTAGAAATAGCACTGCCGGGGGGAAAGTACACAGCCTCTGCTTACAGCCCTAGAAAGAGAAAGAGAAATGAAGATCGGGACCTCAGAGCTAACTGCTCTTTCTGGAGAGGTACTCCATGGGACTTTGGACTGATCCTACTCTGTTATCCACTCAAGGCCTCCCACCAGAGTCTACTGTCTGCCTTCTCAGTCCACATGGCCAGCCCGACCGATGCATCTTGCTTGCTGATGTGCAGGTGGAGAAAAGTCCCCGGAAGTCAGTTCAAAGTTGGAAACAACAATCCCAAGGTAGCAAGGGCTCTGTATCTTAGTCTCCTAAGGATGTACTTTGTAAAGTACCATCATTTTAACAGGATATACTGGCAATTCATTTCTGCTTCCGTACCTATTTGATTTTTGAAACAAGACCAAGAGGGATTCCCAGGTCATTTGTCCAAGTCTCCATCTCCAAGTAACGAAAACATGTCAGTGTCTCTATCCTAGATGGGCTCCCAAAGAGGCTAAAATGTAAGATCTAGAGAACCCAGAAACATTATACTAGATATTTAAATGACTGTCCCCTCATCTCAAACTTACAAGGCATCCATCATACTTATATTCAGGGAAACAATGTTAGGCTGCTAAATTACATGTGTTTGGCATCTACCGCAAATAGAATTTCTGATTTACAATTTACAAAATTATCTCTTCCACCCTCTGGGTTTGCATTGTGGCTCATCCAAAGGCTTTTATGCAATATGTGTTTTGTTATGAAGATGAAAAGAGAAAAATATATACCCCCCCCACACACACACACACACACTTCCCTTTCCTCCATCAAATGCAGCCATAAAAACAAAGTCTTTTGATTTAGGAGAAATCCTATTGGGGACCTAAAGACATCACTCCTTCATGAGCTGATTCTTTTCCCAACTGGCAGTGCTTTACAGAGAACCACCGTCTTTCAAAGCCAATGAGAAAAGAGTATTTGGAATACACAGACTAGTCCTTCCTCAGTTAATTCCTTGGATCACCATGGATTGTGACTTTTAAAGCCAGTTCCAAGGAACTCGGCCTTTTTATCTTCAAATATTCAAAATTAATTGGCCGAGCCATACAGATGGCCTTCCCCCTCACTGCAATTACTCTAAAATCACTGAAATTTAGACTCTGCTCCCTGTATAGAGGTAGAGGGGTAGTTATACCTCAAGCTCCTCCTCTGTTTTTCACCTTCCCACTGATTTATCTATTTCGAATCATTGAGAAAACAGATACACTCTTTGGAGGACAGGAGGTTCTGAAGCTAATGGGCAACATCCTGCAAACGTCAGTACAACCCAATTACCAAGGGTCTGGAGGCCAGTTTCTGCTTCTCAAAGGAAAGCTAAAATTCACACAAATGGAACTGGTTTGCCGAATCAGGTTACCATGGCTAATTCCATATTCTCATCATTTCCAAAAGATTTCTTCTCTCATGAAAAGCATTATAAATAAGCACACACATGACTATACAATAGAAAAACTTGTTTTTTCCTAGAAAGACACAAACTCAAGGGTAGCTTGGCATCCTTATCCCTTAACATTCCCTTAAAAACACCAAAAGTAAAGCTAGGGAAAATGGCTCTGTGGCTAATTTACGGACTGCTCTTCCAGAGGACCCGAGCCCAGCTGTGGCACTCATGGTGGGCAGTTCACAACTGGTAAAACTCCAGTTCAAGGAATCTGGTACCCTTTTCTGGCCTTCATGGTCACCTGCACTCCTGTGCACATACCCCTAACACACACACACACACACACACACACACACACACACTCACACCACAGAGAGAGAGAGAGAGAGAGAGAGACAGACAGACAAAGAGACAGAGACAGAGAGACAGAGACAGAGATTGATTTTTCAAAACCACTAAACGTCAGAATCACTGACTGGTCGTAGAGAGAACAATCCAGAGCCCACAGCAGCAAGACTATTACCATAGCTCCCTCCCCTGCCACGTACACTCACCATTAACAGACTCTGGATTTCAGGTTTTCTTAGGAGATCTTTTTAAGACTCTAAACCTTTGTAACGATGCATTATTTAAAAAACACTTTGCATTTCAGTTAAACTCTCTGCTCATGAAGGAATTATCGTTTTATTGAGGTTTGTTGCTCATTCTATTGGTTATTAAACTTGTTTACTGAGGGAATTAAAACCAAAAAGAACAAGAAGAAATGAGTGCAGTGTGCCTGGAAATGGGCTTGCTTGACTTAAATGCATAATATGCTCATTTCAGGAGCATTTCCTTTTATATCTCCACTGATGGGCATATCATATAAAAGGCCTTTTCATTTCTAGCAAAAAATAAAAATTGAAATTGGCTTATTTTGATCCTAAATAAGGTTAAAGGGATATTATTTGAATTTTTGCTGAGGGGATCCAAATTGTCTGACTACTTCAGTGGATAAAGGAAATAAGAGAGATCGGATCTGTATTCAAATACTATATTACTATTTTTCCTTGGTCAGTCTGAAATGCATTTTGACAAAGGTACACACATTTTAATCAGAACTGAGAAGTGTGGCATAAGAGAGAAAAGCATCAATATTTCCCCCAAGGTTTCAGATATTTCTCCTAATCTCTCTCTCTCTCTCTGTGAAGCTCAGATGGTGGACGGCCTGGCTTCATCTTCCTTTTGAATTGCTTTCTTGGGCATTTTAAAATTAATCAGTCAAGCAAATATTTATTGACCAATATACTACAGTTGGCACTGAGAAAGATAAAAGCCATACAAGACATGATCTCTTATCTCAAAAAATATATAATCCAGTTAAAGACAAGATCTGTAAAGTTAACTAACAGTTAAAGCTTGTATATGAAAAGCCGCTGATATATGGAGGGGGGAGCTATGCAAATATATTAAAATCTGTTAAATGATGTCTTATATTGAAGACATAATTATGTCCAGCCAGCTTAAATCCCTTAAAGAAATAAAAAACTCTTATACAACCCAATTCACTATAAATATAATCATATTTCAAAAATAACCACATTCCTATATCCAAAAAATATGCCTATTTATGTTGCCTCCTTCAAATTCTGTTAGCTTGGGAAAAAAGAATCTAAAAACTTGGTGTTATGTTTGCATATGATTTCTATTCACATGAAAAGTGCTTTCTCCTACTTCTCTTTCCAAAGAACATTGTGATGGTCTGAATTGCTCCAATACACACACATACACACACACACACACACACACACACACACACACAGAGAGAGAGAGAGAGAGAAGTGCACACACACATTAGCACCAATATCTATGTTTGATCTCTAGAACCTGTGGATGTTGCTTTATATGGAAAAGTGTGCGCAGATGTGGTTGAAGTAAGGGTCTTTCAATGTGGACATTACCCAGGTGGGCCTTAAACAGAATCACAATTATCTCCATGAGTAGGAGGCAGAGAGATTTCACGTTCACACAGAGGAAAGGGGGGTATGAAGATAGAAAAGAGATTGAAAAGATACAGGCTGTGAACTCTGGAAAGAAGACGTGCCTAAGAGTTGCTAGAAACTGGGAGAAGCAAGGCACAGCTTCTCCCTGGAGCCTCCAGAGGCTAAGCAGCTCTGCTGATACCTTGATTTTCCCCAATAATGCAGATCTTGGACTTTGGGACTCCACAAATGTGAAAAAATAAACTTCTTTCATTTTAAGCTACCACGTCTGTGGTGATTTGATAGAGTGGCTTCAAGAAACGAATACAGACATTAATGTTTATTGATCATCCACTATGAGCCAGTTTTTCTGTATAAGTTGTTGCATTTAATTCTTGTTGTAACTGTTGTTAGGAAATTGAGACTCAGAAAGTGCAGTAACTTGCAAAAAAGCTTTTTTGCCTTTTAAACCCATGTTCTTTACGAAAGCTGTAACACCTTCCTTTTTCATTCTCGTGTTGGGTTAGGATAACCCAGGCTTTTGTGAAGCATGACTACTTCCAACACATACGTGTATGGGTGTTTTTCACTATTAGATGTCCAACAGGGTCTCAGAAGACTTATCCATCACAGACTCTCAGATCCTGACTTAAAAAAAAAAACAAAAAAAACAAACAGAACACCCCTGCCCTCCTGTAGGTAGAAACTGTAGGAGTCACCCCATGGTACAGGCCCATATCCCTTGTCCCCTATCTTCCTGGAGATGTCATAACTCAGCACCAGAGTGAAAATTTCTTCCCAGCTGCTGCTGTAAACATGCAGATATTAATACAGTGTTCACTGCTAGTTAACATTTTTGGCAAGGGAGCTATCTGATGGAAAGAGGGGCTGGGGTGAGGAAGGGGGGTCAATCCTGTCTCTGTGTTCCCCCCTTTGCTTTGATGGCTGCCCTGGCTTTGAAGTTGGGCAAATACACAGCATGGTAGGAGGGGATGCCAGCTGCCCAGACACCACTGGCAGAAGACTCAAGAGCTGTTGCCTCTCTTCCCCAGCCTGGGAGGTGTGCCCTATTGCAACACTTTTTCCCTGGAGTATTCCACACTGAGATCTGCCAAACAATAAATCCCAATCCAAATCTCGGTGGTGCAGCCTTCAAGCAGGATCATCTGGGGATAGGGGGTACGGGATGCCAGCATTGTCTCCTCGGTTGATACTTCCCTTTCTGGGTGGTCGTCTGTGACATGGGAAAGCAGAGGGATGGAGTGTGCTCTGTCTCCTAACTTCATCCTTCTCAATACGCTCTCTTTTCCAAATTCTTTCTCAATTTCAGAATTGATCTGTCTACCTCTTGCTCTTTCTTTTCTATTAAAATATAAACACCTACATGATATTTCCTAGCTGTCTTGGAACTCACTCCTTGGTCTAGGCTGCCCTTAAACTCACAGATCTGCCTGCCTCTGCCCCCCCCCCAATGCTGGGATTAAAGGCACGTGCCACCACCGCCCGGCTTCACCTACATGGTATTTTCAAGCTAAACACTTTCACTAAGCACCAACAGTACACAAGGCGATGCCCTAAAGTTTGTGTTGTAACAAGGTTGAGCTCAGTGTCAAAGGAGTGAGCCCCGAGCTGCATGGAAGGGGCAACAGCCCTTCGTGAAGCCAGGGCATAGAAGCCAACCTGGCTTTTCCTCCAGAAACAGCCTTCTGGAGGGTAGCTTCACCGAAGCAGAAGTGCTTAGAGGTCATCAACAGCATCCCAAAGACTATTTTTAAAAATCCCGAGAGACTTTACTAACTAAATGATTGAAAACAACCAATGCTGGAGATCAGAGAGGGGAGGCAAGATAAAAACAAGAGGAAGGAAGATTTTGCAAAGGAAACAGAACTGAGGTATCCAATAAGGCAAGGAGTTGAGATTCCATGAATGGTTGGGGGAAAAAGGCCACATGTAGCAAGCCATGGAAAGAAGAAGAAACTAGTATTAAAAAGCATGTATTTTTGCACAGAAGATAGGCATCAGCCTTTACTAAACCTGCAAAGAAACTCCTGGAGCCTGATGCTGTATTCTATTAGATGCCATTCTCCCCTCTCTGACGACTGGAGTGCAAACTCACCTTTTTCCTCATTTAAGGAAACAATATCAGTATTTCCAGCGTGTCTATTGATAATAACTAACATTCACTGAGCATTTCATGCCAGGGTTGAAGCTAAGTGTCATCTCAAATCTAATAGTCTCTATAATGGGAAGGTAGTGTTCTTGTTCATTTTTCCCAGACAAGGAAACTGTGGGTTGGAAATAATAAATAATTTACTCAAGGTAACCATTAATAAGCAGTGGATCCTGCTACAAACCAGTTAGGAACTTGGACTAACTCCAATGTCAGTGTTATATGTCAACTATATAATAAATAATCCTCTCTCTCTCTCTCTCTCTCTCTCTCTCTCTCCCTCCCTCCCTCCCCTTCTTTCTCTTTCTGTAGTATCTTTTTCTTTGAGGTGGATCTCAAAGTTATTCAAATGGCAGATGTTATGACAATGTCTCCATTTTTTTTCTACCACTTTTTCTAGAAGTATTGGATAACTGGTCCAGGATCCATTAATGCTTATTATGTGCTACATAACAGGGGGGAAAAAAAGAAAAAGAAAACAGAATCCACCAACCTAAATTCCTCTGTTTCCTGGGTTGTTCCTTTGAACATGCCTTACTTCTCTGTGAAGTCTTCAGCTCTCATGGTAATACCAGTTTTCTCTTGCCCAATGGTGCATGCCATGTATAATTTTGTTTTTATGGCCATTGAAAGTAAAAACCATTTGCCAGAATACAAAGTAACCATGAGGAAGAAAAGTCCTCATTTCCCCACCTGGGACAACTCAGAACTCGGTGGCTGAATGCATTGCATTGCAGGCTGGCGTCTTTAGTCACTGGCTGAGAATGTGACTTCTGCCATGTTAGCTCAAGAGCACTCTGAGGCTTTCAAGCTCAAACATGAATCACAAGCAAACAGAAGACTTGTCAAAACTGATCACTGAGCCCCACCCTAGTGCTTCAGACTTAGTCCTCTGGGGTGGGGCTTGGGAATTTGCATTTGTAAATCTCATCTGCTCCCTAGGGATGCAGATATTGCTGTCCTGGGTACTATGTTTTCAAATCCATGGTTGTCAACAAATGGATTGCTGCACCTATTTCAGAACTGAATAATGTTTATTGAATCTTGGCTGCATGTGTCAGCGTTCAATGGAAGACATATATCATGTATGTACACATGTATATAGTACATCACTGCCCATAAAGTGGTACTGGTAGCACAGTGTGTTTAAGACAGTGGGCTCCAAGATCAGGCAGGGCTTATTTGAAATAACAATCATCCAACTGCTGGTTTTGCTAGTTGGAATAATTTGTCTTAAGCTCTCTAAGACTCATTTTCTTATTCCTCCTAATATTGGTAAATAAGAGTGAACTCTTCATGGCAAAGTGGTGAGGGGTTATGGAGGTGATGCAGAAAAAGTTCTTCACATGCTGACACCTGGTTAAAAAAAATACCCTCATGGATTGTTCCATCTACAGATAAGACAATATAAATTAAGGGAGTTGCTCAACCCACCCCCAACCTGCTGGAGGCAGACAGAGCTGAGCCTTCAGCTCTGCAGCCTCTAACTTTCCAGGTGTGGATCCCTGTTTGGATCCTTTCAACACATTGCAGATTCTATAGGCAGCTTTTGGGATGGTGATACCTCCATATACAAAGCCTCTGGGAATGGAGCTCTTTTAGTCCACATTTAAAAAGAAAAAAAAAACATTGGTAAATCATTCGAAGAAAAGCTGCATGCATTCACAGCTGCCCATGACCTCTGAGCACAGTGTTTATTTGTCCCTTCTAAGTTGAATGTGAATAGGGCTCATCCTGGGAACATCTGCAAAGTCCAAGGAGAATTCCCTTATTCCACCTCATGGCAAATATCAGGTGTTCTCCTTCCCTCCTCTGCTTTGCGTAAGAAGGCATCAGTCATTCACTCTTACCAGCAGGTTGACTTGAGTGTGAATGGATTCCAATACGCAATCACATCTGCATTGTAAGTCCTCTTTATTGAATTATAGAACTAATACTTTTCTTCATTAACATAAAATTCAGGCATTATCTGGAAGACAGAGAAAAATGAGGGAAGTTAAGAAAACCGTAGGATAGCTTCTCTTTTGCCCTGACGTATTAGAAGGATGAATCAGGACTGTCAAATTCTTCCATGCCAGTGGCTTGCCGGGAATAGAATAGGATAGGGCAAGAGGAGGGGTTCCCAGAGCATCCACAGGCACCCCCCCCCCACAAAGCTTATCAAGTCAACAGGTAAGTGAAGTCAATATGCTCACCTTGCAGACAGAATTGTATGGCAAGCCATCAAACCCTAAAAATATGACTATCTCTAGACCCTTTCTTTATAGAAACCTGGAATTGCCACCTTTCTCCCATTACACTTGTCTTTTGTAAAGACTATTTATTTATTAACTTATGTGTGTATAACTTATTTGAGTATATACACACATGTGTACACACATGTGGATGCCAGAGGAGGGACTCTCATTCTCTACCTCACTCTTTTGAGGCAGGATCTCTCCCTGAACCTGGGCTCACGTATTTCAGCTAGTCTGAAACCCAGCAAGCCTCAGTGATCCTCCTGTCTCTGCTGTGCTTATACACGTGTGTGTCCGGGGATCTGAACTCCTAACCCAGCACTTTTAATGCTGGCAATATCCCTGAAGCCTGTCTTCTCCTTTATTTTTAGAAGACTGTAGATTAGGTTCCTCCCTTCAGTCTAGCACATGCAACTGGACAAGTGACTTAGCCCTCATGAGATTTGGGTTCTCCATTTTTTTTTTTTTTTTTACAAATTTTTAGTGTGCCATGTATGTATAGGGCCATCAAAGCAAGTAGAAGGTGTCAGATCCCCTGGAGCTGGAGTTACAAGCAGTTGTGCATCTTCCAGGGGTGGTGCTGGGAACCAGATGGGTCCTCTGGAAAAGCACCAAGTGTTCTTTAACCATTGAGCCATCTCTAATTCATCTCCCCAGCCACAGATTCTCTGGTTTTGAAATATGCATAATACCACCTTCATTGGGAGCAGTAAGAATGTAAGACAATACACATCCAAGACTCCTAGGACCAAGCCTTCCCCTGTGGACACTTAAGAATTGTGCACCAATTCAGTTTCCCAGGTTGTTATCGGGTCAGTCAAACATACTTTGGTGCATGTCACTTATGTCAAGCTCAACACCGGTCACCAGAGGTGCCATGCTGAGTGAGGCCTTGCTCCGTCGTTCTTGTTGGTCTAGTGAGCTGCTTGCCAGTCCTGCATATGCACCATAATTTCTAGTGGAATGAGACTCTCCTAGACCTCCCGACTAGAAATCTTTGGAAAGGAAACTTTCACTGTATTAAAAGCCCCACTGATACTTCAGCAGCAGAGTCCACATTGAGAACCAGGTTAGGGCTCGTCCTCTTCTCCCAGTTTTCTGACAAGATTGACCTCTCTTCCTTCTGCATCATGGAAATAAGTTTTGGAGTTTTGCTTGGTTATTTTAGCTGCTTCTCTGTAGTTTGGGTTGTATTTAGCACTGTTTTGGTTACAACCCTTTTTGTCTTTATTCTCGTGTGTGTGTGTGTGTGTGTGTGTGTGTGTGTGTGTGTGTGTAGACTCTAGTATCTCTACTACATGGTCTTCATTGTAGTGGCTGTCATCTTGGTATGCATTCTCCCATCTAAGTACTAACCAGTGCTGTGGGATGGTCTGTATGTCAACTCTGTTGCTCTGATTGGTCAATAAATAAAACACTGATTGGCCAGTGGCCAGGCAGGAAGTATAGGCGGGACTAACAGAGAGGAAAGAAGGAGAGAACAGGAAGCTGAGGAGAGAGACACTGCCAGCCGCTGCCATGACAAGCAGCGTGTGAAGATGCCAGTAAGCCACGAGCCACACGGCAAGGTATAGATTTATAGAAATGGATTAATTTAAGATACAAGGACAGTTAGCAAGAAGCCTGCCATGGCCATACAGTTTAAACAATATAAGTCTCTGTGTTTACTTGGTTGGGTCTGAGTGGCTATGGGACTGGCAAGTGACAGAGATTTGTCTTGACTGTGGGCCAGGCAGGAAAACTCTAGCTACAAAACAGGTATGACCTTGCTTAGCTTCCCAAATGAGATGAGATCAGGCATAGTTAAGGTGGTATAGCTAAAGACCTGCCTGCATATGTTTAGGTCTGGTAGTGGTGCATATGACTGAGATGTTTGCCATTGAGATATATCATCTCTGTTAGTAATAGTTGTGCTTGTAAGCTTAACTTTATTGTATAGATGATAGACACTTTCTACAGCATTCATATTCATTCTTGGTTTTTTGTTTCCTATCTTCAGGCTCTTTCTTTACTTCATATTAGTTAAAGTAATCAGTTGTGGTAGTTCGGAGCTCAAGTTTCCCATTCACATCACGATAGTTACTAGCTGTCAAAAATGTATCTGTGGGTGTCAGAGACCCCATGATTGCTAAGTTCATAACAAGTACTGTAATTATCATGATGATGTATCAATCAAGAAGCCCTCAATAACACAACAGAGTCCTTCAAAGATCCATCCAATTTAGCTCTGAATCAATACCAAATGTTATCCAAAAGTCAAGTTCTGTTGTAAGACACTAGACCCATGACTGATCAATACACAGATAGACAGATAAGTGGGCTATGGGGCTGGTCAGTTATAATTCTAAGCTGCCAGTTTCAAAAAGAAGAAGAAAAGAAAGGAAGAAAAAGGTTAAAATCCCTAGATTGGATGGAATGAGTTGAAGTGTTTTCAAATGGATTTGAGAAACTGGACTGTTCCCAGGCGGAAAGATAAAATGGAAAGCTGAAGTCAGTCTGGCTTCCTGGCTCGCCTAACCTTTTTACTACCGGATAATGAGGAATCAGCTATAATTTAGACACAGTATTCTTTTCTCAGATTATATTGGGGGAAGGGAGGAATCTCACTTTATAGTCCTACAGCCTCTCTCTCCAGCAGAAGAGCTGAACAGGACCTCCCCAGAGAGGCACACTGGGGAGCCTTGCCCTCTGCATATTGTTGTGACGAATTCCAAGTCAAGAGGGTGCTTGAATTGGATTTATTACAATTGGAAGAAAAGAAATTGTAATCGTTATGAGCCAACGACATGGAGCCTTATAATAAGAGAATGAAGGATCATGTCAAATTTAAAGCAAATTAGATTACGGGGGTCAAATCCTTCAATAGAGACAGAATGCCTCTAGAGTATTACTTAGCTGTTGGACATCCTTTGTCCCACCTCAGGTTTTGCATTAACATCTAAATGTTTCTTCGTAATGCATTTAGTACTCTTATAGGGTGAAAATATATTAAAACACCAAATGAGTAGTAGCTGGAAAAGGAGAACCTACCCAAAGAATTCAAAGAACTAAGCCGAGACTTACCTTCATTAACTGTCTATGCAAGGAGCTCACTGGCTACCTGCTTCTCTAGGAAGAATACATACAAACTCAATAGGAACGGGCATCTCATTTTGAAATTTCTCTGTGCATATGTGTATGCTGTATGTGTGTATATACATGTATGCATGTGCACATTGAGGCCAGAAGTCCACATTGTGTCCACATGATCTCTGTCCCTCTTTTTTATTTTATTTTATTTTATTTTATTTTATTTTATTTTATTTTATTTTATTTTATTTTATTTTATTTTATTTTGACGAGGTCTTTCAGTGAACCTGGAACTCACTTATTAGAACATTAGACTAACTGGCCAGCAAGCCTCACCTCCTGTCTCTGCCCTGCCTCTTCTTCTCACACAGGGCTGGAATTACAAGTGCCCACAGCCACACCCATCTTTTTGCTTGGGTGCTAGGGATCTGAACTGAGGTCATGGGAAGCATTTTACCGCTGAGCCATCTTCCTAGACCCTCTAAGTTTCTTTATAGGAGATATTGGCTTTATCAGTTGTTCAAGCTAGTATTCAATAACTGAGCAAGACCAACAAACCCAGCCTTATGTGTTATCCAGGTCTTGCCATACAATTTCAGACCCTGTCACTAGCCTGTCCTGACAAGTAGCATTCACACCTTGTCTTTAACAATCACCTGCCACCAATATTGCTCTTTACTGGGATATTGGCTATTGCTGAGCTGTACTCGGAACCAGACTTCTTTCTCATGTTAGCCTTCTAAGGGTATGGGTGAGCTGATATCTATAGATAATATGCACAACAAACATACATTGTGCTATAGATCTACCCTTCCCCAAAGGAGTTGATGTTCCACCTCTCCTTCAGCCACAGCCTAGCTCTGCACTCCCCCACCCCACTTTGTCCACCAGCCCTAAGCTCCTCGGGAGTCTATCAGCTTCTTTGGTATTGTCCATTTCTGATGTCTCAAGAAATTAACCAAGTAACAAGAAAAAGACTCTAGTTCTAAATCAGCTTTGGATTAAAACTAGTTAGAAGCTAAAATAAGGAATTCAGATGCAGCTGTGACTATGAAATGACTAGGTTTGGAAGTCCAAAGATTAAATAAATAGATAGCATTTCCATTCTTCTGCAGTTACGGTGTTAGAAGAATGGGCGGCTAGAACTTCAAAGCTCTCTCTCTGTGTGTTGTCCCTGTCAAGTCTGTGAACATAAACAGCATTTGCCTTCCATCCAGTGGTCCCAACATATCTTGTTAACGCATCACAATAATCACCCACATTGCAGATGCAGAAAATAGAGTTAGCATTAGGAACTGGGCCAGGTTATTCTCAGCAGTGGTGGCCAGGATCACAGTCAAGGCTGTCTGCCCCAACCAAGCTGTTTACTCTTCAGCCACTTTGTCCCAAAGGGACCTTCCCTGCCCCTTTCACCAGCATTTCCCTTGAAACACAAATGGGCTATGAAGACCCCACAGCCCTGGAATAGTAATTTTTCTGCTCCTAGGAAAGGTCTCTCTGGAGATCCTCTGTGCCAAGTGGAGGTTTAGATGATCCAAATATTTAAGTGCATATTGATTGCAGTCAGATACTGTACCCTGACCTGCATCACAAGCTTTGGACTGTATTTCTCTGGAATCCTAGCTTTTTATGTATTAACCTTCCACCATCTCTCCATGGAACAGAGCGTGGGCCACAATCAAAGGCCTGCACAGGGGTCAAAGTTTTACCTATTAAACTTGCCAAAGCTTGACCTTGAGAACTGAGTGTTGCATTCACTTAATATTGCTACAGATTGTTTAAAGAATCTAAATAATTGGGCAACCATATACGTAATTCTTTTTAAAATCAAGACTAAGATTTTTTAAAAAATTAAAAAGGCCCCCAAAGTGCAAATCTCCCTCTTCACCCAAGTTGTGAGGCTGTGTTCTTATGCAAAGGGGAGGGATTTCTAAGGAACGCCAACTCTACGGAGAGTAGGAATAAAAGAGCTTTCAGGCAGACAGTAGTGAAAGGGGTGGTAAGGTATCACACAGTCATAAACCTTTGAGTTGTAGGGGGCATTAAAAGAAATCACCTGACAGTGCTTACCATGCAAGAATGAGGACCTGAGTTTAACCCTCAGAACCCAGTGCTAGGGAGAGAGACAGGTGGATCCCTGGGACCTAGCTGAATCAGGGAATTCCGGGGGAAAGTAAAAGACCCTGTCTCGACACACAGTACAGTGACTGAGGAAGACAGCTGGAGGTGGTCTCCAGCCTCCACACACCCATGCACACATGTGCATGTGCATCTACACGCATACACACACACACACAGGAACATGCGTACACACGCTGAATAAATAAACAAACTCACTTAAAGGATCATCTGATTCAGACAAGGAAAAGCAACAGAGTTTTTGATCGGTTGGAGAAACACATCCGGGTGAGGTGACTGATGAAGTGATTTACCCAAGGTCACACAACTAATGTCCGAGCATCCTGCTTCTGAGTATAGAGCTGGCAAAGGAGAGCTCAGCTCAGCCACAGACAGGCAATGTCTGTTCCTTCATCAGAAACAAACTACCTTTGGGCCAGATGGCTAGAGTTATAAAATTAATATTAATTTTTTTCTCCAAAAAGCTCTTTCAGAGTGGAAAAGAGAGCAGTGCAATAGAAAGCTCTGTCCAAGAGACATGAGGTACACACAGGATGGGATGTTGTCAAGGACAAGCTGGCCAGGGGCCCTCAGGAAGGTTCCTGGACTTCACACCAAATTATTACTGTGATTTCAATCAGCAGATGGGAGTCTGCAAACAATAACATTTACAAGGTAATCTCTATTCCAAGTAATTGCCATTTCCCAGGAGCCAGATGATGAGAGAAGTTACAGCCACTGCATGGAGGAGATGCCTGCCTCTGAGCATCCTTCTTACTACCTTCAGTTCGCTTTTGGCTTAGTGAATGCATACACGCTTGAGTTTACCCCTTCCCTCAACATGTGTGTGTGTTCATGTAAACACCCAGAGCTCCTCCAAAGGTGCCAGCATAGGTCATCTGCAGGATTTTAATTATCATACGTATAAATTTCACACTAGCTCTAACCAATAGGAAAGAACAAAACAGTGCCGGCCAGTGGTGTCCCTGTATCAAAGAACAAAGTTGAAACTCCCATACAATTATGTTTGATCACAGTAGAAGGTGAAATCATTAGATATTAGCGAGGTGCAGTGGAATAAAAATGATGTGTTAGCGGGGGTTCATTACACTGTATTTTCAGAGCCAAGAAGATCAATGCGTTCATGCATCATGAATTAGGCTCCGGCTTTAGCCTTCCCTGCTCTCCGGAAACCCAACATGATCTATCACCGGCCATACATCACCGTTTCAGGATTGCACATTAACAAGAAAGCTGCAGTTTCTGCCTGTCAAGCTGACCAGCTGCCTCCTTCTCTGCAGAAAGGGGGGGAGCACAATTCTCAGCCAGAATTTTACTTTTAAAACAAAAAGGGGCATAAGAGGTCAGCATCAGCTGGACAGCCACAACACAGTCTGATCTCTGTTGTCTCCAGGTTCTGATGGATGGCTCTAGCTTTCTTGACCTCCGGCCATCCTGATCTGGGCCTGGGAGAACTGGCTGTGATGACTTTAGATGTTACCTAAGGACATAGCTCATGTGACACACCTAGGGTCTCCCAGGGTACACCTCTTACCTCCTTCCAGGACTGCGAGGCACACCTCCCAACATCATCATGTATATGGAGTCTTCAGGGGAGTTCTATGCTAAACAAACCCCCTTTTCCGTGCCCTGTATCTGCAATGTCACTGCCTCCATCCCCCTAACCCTTCTGGTAACAGCAGATCCTTTACCACCCCGCAGTTTGCCACTGACACTTTCTCTTCGTTTACTCACAGTCCAACTCGTTCCTCCCCACCTGACCCCACACCTGCCTGGTACCCTACTTGCCTGCTGGTGCTCTGATGCCTGCAGACAGTTTTGATTGCGGCTTTTAATCGGCGTTTAGCCAGTCTGCCCATATTTAGTTCTTTTAATCTTTCCTCATCATTCAATCCCTCCAGCCTCTTCATCATTTTTTTTTTTTTGGTGTGTTTCTCTTTCCTGAGTTTTATCCAATTTGTCTCTATCATCGTTCTGGCTGTGATGTGCCTACCAGCCCTGAACTCTTTCATTGCAGAAAAGAAGCTGTTATGACCTGGAACTCCCTTTCTCTTCTCCTAGAACTCTCAAGTCCGTTCTTCACTAACCGGAAGAAGCAGAAGCTTGGGGGAGAATTTTGTCCGGGCAAATCCTGCCACTTTACCTGTCTGGCTCATTGCTGAACCCCAAGCAAAGGCAATAGGATGAGTGATCTCAGAACCAGGGACTGGAGGGAGAAGAACTTTCCATCAGTCCTTGGAGAGAACAAAGCTTCATCTGCCTGGTCCGTGGGATAGGATGGCTGTCTCCAAAGGTCTCGCTGCTGTGCTCCCATGCCGTTTGTACCTCACTCCATTTATACCCATCAGGGCTTATAGAACGACTTAAAGGTTGATGACTTGGCTGTGACCACTGCTGAGAAGTTAGCCTGTCCTACTTACATGTGACACAGGGTGAAACCAAGCATTTACAAAGGAGTTTCTAGTGGCTTCTAAGAATTCCAGTAAGAGTTAGCCTGAGGCCTTGGATAGCTTTATGTTGGAGCATTGCAACTTTATGAGGAAGCTTGAACCAGCAGCAGGAATTATATACCATAGACTCTCTTATAGGAAGCTAGTCACTAAAGAATGTAGAAATGGGCCAGTAACGAGATCCCAGATCTGGGTGGCTTATCGCCAGAACCGTTAGGAGGCGATGTCTTAGGAAGAGAACTAGGTTGGAGCTACTTGGAGGAGAAAAGTTTTGGTTGCTGCTTTGTCTTATTTTTTGCTTGTTTATTACTATTATGTGTGTGTGCATGATGGGTGTACATGCCACAGAGACTCTGCATGTCAGAGGTCAACTTTGTGGTGTTCTCTCCTTCCACCTGTATGTGGGTTCTGGGGACTGAACTCAGCTTGCCAGGCTTGTGCCTGTTCTAGACTTCTATTTATTAGGAGTCTGGAATCCATTCTTCTATTCTCAAATGTCATTTCCTTAGAAAAAGCGTCCTTGAGAACATCATCTAAAATAGCACCTCCTTGGCTTTCTGTACACTTCTCTGCAAATACACTAGGCTCTGTTTCACACTTCAGGGGCCAGTTCCCCACAGAACATCAGCTGCCTGCGAGGGGACTTCCCCAAAACATCCACAGCAGACCTGGACACTGGTTCTAGGTTTGATTGCAGACCTGTTACCTACAGATACATAAAGCACTAGACTTCCACACTTCATCCTGGGTTTAAGGCAAATAGGTTTGAGCTAGCCTTGTTCTCCTGGGATCACTAATCAAGACCCTGCTAGTGCAGGAAAAGAAGAATGAGGTGGGAAAGCCTGCTTCCTCTATATTTGTTTCCCTCCTTAACTGCTGAAAGTGAGAGAAAAGAAAGTGTGGACTGGACAAAGAAGGAAGTAGAAGGCCCAATCCCCCTCTGCCTCCCACAGCTGTCGTCAAACCTGTTTATCCTGTTTCCATTTTAAAAGCCCTGTTCCGGAGAGATCTCTGTCCCCCACAGAAGCAAGGCTGCCAGGCCTTGCAACTACCACTTTGTTTTTATAAATAGCTTTAAGCTCATTAAGAGATAGAAAAAGAAACTCTGCAAAGGGTCTCTGCTGCTCTGGGTCAGGCTTTGAATGCTGTGAGATCCAGCTGATGCCAACTCCACTTAGCGCCTATGGACTCACATGTTGCAAGAACTTCTACCAAGGGTGCTGGCTCCTATGTCCACACTAAGAAAAGTTAACTTTGCTGTTGCTCTGTCTCTAGCTATTGTTATCCTTTAATTTTTTTCCCCCATTACCCAACATCTACTAGATAGTTCTCCACGTAGCCTTAGGCCAGCCAAGTTCTCCTCTTTTCTCCCTTGTGGACCTTATAGTGCTCAAGAATAATTGTAAGAAGATGCTGGGGACATAGCATCCTGATCTAGGGAAGGACTGACCAGAGGAGCGTGGACTCTGTTCCTGCTTCCCGCAGCCTCCAGAAGCAAATGACCCTCAGTGCCTTAGCCTAGCATGTCATGTAGCCTCTACAGCTAGAAAACCCAGGGTGGGGTATTTCCCATGGGATCTGGTTGTGGTATCACTTGGGCATCTGCAGATGACTTTCTGTCTCAGGCCTTGGAGGACTGGCTAGTAATGAACCCTAGGATTTTGTTATTCCTCATTACCAATATTAAATTAGCTTCATACCACTTCTTACATGTGGGTGAGTGCTGACTCACTGGATAAATTGAATGTTTGAAACTTTATGGATTTCACTAATTGGACTTATTACTGATTAGTTTACTGCATTTTAGACTCTTCATCTGGTGCACAGTAGCTACTGTGTACCTACTAATAAATGCCTGTCAAGTAGATTCCTTTATATCTACAATTCATATGTCATATATTTTGCACATTGAAAGTATGCAGTTCAGTAGTTTGCAGTATAATATACAGACACTAATTTTTAAAAAGTTGTGTTAACATGTAGATATCATAAATCTTATCATTTAAACCATATATATCATATATATATATAAAACTATGTACACACATATATTTCTTCAGTGGTATTACTTATATATACAATATTGGACAACCATCCCCATCACTACTATTTGTTTTCAAAACCTTCCATCCCCATCTAAAACTTTACCATTTGGATATTGTGCTGGGTTAGCTTTTATTGCCAACTTGACATAACCTAAAATCACCTGAAAAGGGAGCACTCAGTTGAAGAACTGTCTTGACCAGATTGACCTATGGCCATACTGTGGTCAAATCCATACATGACTGTCTTGATTGATCATTGATGAAGGAGAGCCCAGCCCATCATGGACCATACCATCCCCAGGCAGGTGGGCCTGGGCTATGTGAGAATGTTCGTTGAACATGAGCCAGTGAATAAACCAGTAAGCAGCTTTCTTCCTTGGTTCCTGGCTCTGATCCTGCTTGAGTCTTTGCCCTGACTTCCCCTCAAGGAGAGATGATAATATGATGCATGTTCTTCTTCAAGTTGCTTTTGGTCATGGTGTTTATCACAGCAACAGTAAGAAGACTAGAACAGATATATTATTCTTTAGAGTCACCAAAGGACTTTAAAGAATATTCCCACACCTAGACCCTATCTATCCCAGAACACTTAAGTTAAAATCTTTAGGGGTAAAATTCTAGGAAATCAGTGTTTTACAAAGCCCTTCCCAGGTGATTCTAGCATGTGCAAAGAGTCTGGTGTTTCCATTCTAGACATCTTTGTGTTTTTATGATCATGACTTCCTGCTCTAGGAAGGGACATGCTTGAGTTTTAGACATAGCTGTGACTTCACTTGACATATCTTGAAGTCAAGTTTTCAATGAAGCGAGGAATATGAGGCGGCACCAACTCCCCCTCCTTGGAACACATGATGGGAAAGTGCACCCATTTGCAAGAATGGAATTTGGACCTGTGTTGTGGATATGATATTGATAATGTTGGATGTGCAGGGTGATAGATGGGAAAGTTGTAAAAATTATCTGCTAGGAGAGAAAGATAAATTGAATGTTGTTAAAGTGAGTTTGGGAAGGTGGAACTAGAAGTTTAGACAGATGGGCAGAGGGCATGTGGTCTGTATAAGATGTTAAGGTCCCAGACAGGGCAATAGAATTTTGTTTAGAATCACTGCCCTTGGGTTACTTAGGAAAAAGACATATTACTATAATGCTGAGACTCCCAGGACAATTGAAGGGTTGGTCAGGCAAATAGAACCGGAACTCAGGGCAGAGCTCAAACCCAAAATGTCTGCGAACAGAATCAGGGGCTGCCAATGAACCCAGACTCAGAAATAAAGCTGGAAGCAAGCAAGCTGAAGCCATGTATCTCTGGATCAGCACTGAGATACATGTCAACACCTGAGTGATGACATAAAAAGGTGCTCCATGCTAAAATCAGCATATGACAGAAGGGAAGAGATTGAGGCCACTTAAATAGTGTTGCCATACCTATTCTATGTACCAATGACAACCTGGCAGATACCTAGCAAGTAAAAGTTTCTTGATAAGCAAGGAGGAAAGATGTGTCAGACCAGGCAGTGGTGGCGCACGCCTTTAATCCCAGCACTTGGGAGGCAGAGGCAGGAGGATCTCTGTGAGTTCGAGGCCAGCCTGGGCTACAGAGTGAGTTCCAGGAAAGGCGCAAAGCTACACAGAGAAACCCTGTCTCAAAAAACCAAAAAAAAAAAAAAAGATGTGTCAGGCCTGAAACTGCCTGCAGGTAAGGATCATTAATAGATTTAGTGTCTTTTAGAAAATAATTTTTTCAATATACAGATATACAATTCATCTGTTTTAGTGTGCAGTTCAATGGCTTTGGAATAACATATCATTATTCATTTTTTAAATTGGGGTAAAGTATAGGTAAGAAAAACTTAACCTTTTAATCATTTCTGCATACACGTTTTGCATTAATTACACAAACAGCATCACACAACCACCTTCACTAGCCATCCATTCCCCACATGTGCCCATCACCCCAACCTCAGTGATAATTAAGCAGCACTTCCCCTCCCTCCTTCCTCCTAACTCCCTGCAGTCTATCATCTACTCCATATCTCAGTGAACTTACCTGGTCTAGTGATTTGACGGCAGTAGAATCATGCCATCTTGGTTCTTTGGGGTCTGGCTCATTTCACCTGGCAGACCTGGTTCTGAGACAGTGGAATGATGGAAGAAGTTGGTAAGTCTGAGGTTTTTTTCATAATGATGTTAGTAATGGTCCACTCAGAAGAAAGACTTGTGATTTTGTCTAGCTTGGTTTTGCTGAGCTTTGAGAGCTGATAAAACGGCCCCTACCCACCTCCTCATTTCTACCCCAGTCACCTTGGACACAATTGGATTTTCTTTTCTGAGTCGCTTTTTAAGTTGGTAATACAGGGAGTATTAAGAGGCTGTTGAAGCCTCCCAATTAATACACATCTCCATAATAATTAGCTGAAGGGTTGCTTTGAAGTGCTGGAATAGTGTGGAAATCCTTCTGCTATAGAAAGATGGGCCAGAGCTTCCTCTGTGTCCTCAGCCCTGGAAGAGGGTCATTCTCCACCTACCAGGAGCTGGAGCAGCTGCTTCTGCAAAGTTCTAGCCCCAGGACCCCCTCCCCTCAACCCCCCTGGCCTCTTCCCTGCTGTTTCCTCCTGCTCCCATAGCTCCATTTCTTAGGACAGCAGCCAACTTTTCTCAGTGTTTCTGGGGCCCTGCTGAGTTGCTGGTATTCACATGCTGGGCTCTGTGATGCCAAAATGTTCTCTCTTTTGTAAGCTGTGGCTGAGGCCTTAACAGGGAGGAGCTGCCATCCTGGACAGCTGTCCTCTTCAGGGTTGTTCATGGCAGAAAGATGAGGATAACAGGGCAAGTAGGGGGGGACATATTCAGTGTGACATGGACTAGCCACCTAGGCTTACTTTTTCATGCGTGTGTGGGGTATGGGTATGTTTGTGTACATGTATGTGAAGCCAGAGAAAGACTCAGCTGTCGTTCCTTAGGAGCCACTCACCTTTTTTGTTTGTTTGTTTGTTTATTTTGACACAGGTTCTCTCTCACTGGTCTTGAACTCGCTAAGTGGCTAGCTAGCCAGGGCCTGCAGAGCCCCAGAATTCCACCTGGCTCTGCCTCCCCAGAAATTAGATAGCACACACATGCACTGCTATGCCCAGCTTCCGTGTTCATCCTTTCTGGAGTCCCTAGACAAAAAGAAAGAATGAATTGTTCTCGCTGGGTTTTGTGTCAAGTCAACACAAGCTAGAGTCCTCTGGCAGAAAGGAACAGTAGTGGAGAAAAGGCCTCTCTAAGATGATGGGCTGGAGGCAAGTCTGTTGGGCATTTTCTTAAAAGTGATTGATGGGGCAGGACCCATCTCATTGTGGATGGTACCACTCCTGGGCTGGTGGGCCTGGGTTCTATACTACAAACACAGGCTGAGAAAGACCCTAAGGAACAAGCCAGAAAGTACTCTTTCATGGCTACTCCATCGGCTCCTGCTCCTGTTTCTGCCTGTTTGAATTCCTGCCCTGACTTCCTTTGATGATGAACAGTGATAGCGAAGAGCAAGCAGAAATAAACCCTTTCCTCCCCAACTTGCTTTTAGTGATGGTGTTTCATCACAGCAGTAGTATCCCTGACTGAAATACTTGTGTTAGAAGAGAACATGGATGTGAAGGGCAGCAAGGGAGTCTGAGACAGGGTTGTTGTAACCAGAAAAGAGGGCAAGATGAACAAAGACTGTTGGTTAGTGGCTTTGCCTGAATCTAGAGTCCATCCAATTCACATCTGTTGATGGGACATAGGAGAACTCCACAGCTGTGGTTTGTGGGGGGGTGGGAGCTCTGATGATGTCAAGAAACTCTCTAAGAAATATTATAAAATGTACACACACTCTCAGAGTAAAACCTCATTATATCTGTTCCCCCCCCCCGTCCCCAGAGTGCTGTGTATTTGATGTCCCTACTATGGGACACAGGAAACACAAGTGCACTTTCAAGCCAGGCCCTATTTGTTCAAGTATCCGCGTTGAATGACAGCTGATGGGGTACAGTGCAGATACACCCCAAGCCCTGTATCATATCCAGTCTGGTTTAGATTCTGCTTCCCAGCACACCAGGGGATTTAAAGAGAGATTTAGCAGAGCCAGCGCTGTTTCTGTTGGAATCCATATTTCATCTTCTTAATTCTGTATCTTTCACCACATCCCCTGCTGTTATGGACAGAACACCTACTTTTGAATGGTTGCTTCCATTTAAACTAATTGTAAGAAATTCTCAGTCTCTCTGGCAGCAATTTCTTCAAGTTTCCTCGCTAAGTACAGATTCTCCATTAACTGTATTTCTGCAACTCCAGCGACTGCTGTTTATAATAGCTACTGTGCAGGCCCATGCAATATTGAACCATTTGTGTATTCGCTCTATGAATTTTCTGTGCAATTACATATAACCCCAAGAACATTATCTTTTTATAGAGCATAGCTTCTCTCTGTCTCATTGCTTTGTGTGTTCTCAGAGCTTGGAGCCCTGGGAGGAGTTTCATAGTTCCCCCCAATTTGGGGGGTAACAAGAGAATCTCTCATTTAAGAAATAATCAGAAAGTTTTTGCCACCTAAAGAAGTCTTAGACTGTGTCCATGTTATTCCCTTCAAACCTACTTTTCGTAATTATGCATTCATCCCCACATCAGTGTATGATCACATATATTGCAGGAAGAACCCAGAGAAATGCCAGAGTCGGCTGCTTATTTTAGTTTGAGATTTCATGTGTCCGCGATCATGTCTGTGTGCATACCTGTGTGTGGAGGCCAAAGGTTAAGGCCACTTGTCCTCCTCCATTGCTTTATATTTTTTGAAATGGAGTCCCTCACTGAACCTGGAGCTTACAGATTCAGCTAGAGTGGCAGGTGGTCCACCTCCCCCAGCACAGAGATTATAGGCATGCTCTGCCAGACGCAGCTTTTATGTGAGTGCCGGGGATCAAAATCAGGTCTGACTGAGCCATCCCTCTGTCCAAGATTGCATTGTTAATTCTATGAATGGGGCATGAGGATGAGTGATCTAAAATGTTGACAGGGTAACTTGAAACTGGTTAATGTGGAAAGATCTGTGTTCTCTCAAGAGCAAGACTTTGTCTGTGGAGAGAGATTTGCCTATTCTGCGTTGTCCTATCTCGCCCCTGACACGAAACTCAGCTTGGCTTAGAAGGAACTTCGGTTCTGGGCCTTATGGAATGAACTTGGTGAGGGTAGAGCTAAGCAGGCCATGTATTATCTAAAACAAATAAAGTTGCTTAATGCCCATACCCCCCCACCTCCCATAAGTCCCAGGAGTCCCAAACAGAATTTACTACTCACATTAGACTTGGTGATGCTTTTCCTAGGCCTATGGCTTTCTGTGTGGCTGATCAGAAACTTAAACTCCTTCTACCCTATGGTCTGCCTTCGTCTAGTCTTTAGTCGTACCTCCATTCAACTGGAAGAAGGAAGGAAAAGGATATGTGGGCAAAGGACATGTGGGCTTAGTCTAAGGGAGAAGCTTTTGTGTGCCAGGTCTATAAGGAGAGAATCTCTCTGTCCTTGGCCTGTGCTCAGTTTAGAGGTCAGTCACACAGCATTCTCAAGGGAAGCTGGGGAGAGCCGCCCACTTGTGTGCCCAGGAGGAAAAGGAAGTGGCCTTTATGAGCATGAGTCACTCTCTGCCACAAGCTGGGACAGCCTTTTCACTTTTACTGCCCCAAAGCTACCCATATGCATATCTCTTCCTCCCTCTGAGCCTCTGAGGTAAGGGCAGGATGGCAAGAGACTCATCTTTTCTACCGTTTAGATCCTACTGCCGTCCTCCTGAAGGGGATGGCATCTGTGTGCCGAGTGTCTGTTATGTGCCAGGCACTGCACCGGAGACACAGACCGTGGCAACAGTGTCCCTGCGATGGAAAGATTTAAGGACAACTTTGTAAAAGCAGAAAGACAGTTTCTCCTGAAACTATCAGGGAACCTTTGTAAGGAGAATCAAAGAGATTCTTCCAGAAAAACTGCTCTTCCTAAAGCCCTGATACTGGTCTTCCCCACCTTTTCCTATTTCTGCCTCACATTGGCAAACGGGGTACATCTCCAAGTCCTAGGCCGGTTCTTGAGGTTCTTCAGGATCTGACCTGCTCATCCTTCATTTTTCACTTGGTCGCCTTTTCAGGGTCTGTGTGCTCCATGCACTGGGTCTGCCTGGTGTGTTGTTATGTCTTTAACATCTGGTCCCATCCTGGGGCCACAATGAGTGCTCAGCAAATAGGTGAAGCACAGCACGGGCCATGCTGTCAGCACAGCACGGCCTGCTGCTCTTCTGCACCCATTTGTAATTAGACCATGAGCAGAGTCAGTGAGTTACCGTCACAAATCCTGACTTCTGATTTGTTGCTGCTGTTACCTTTTCTTTCTGTGTCGAAATAATTTCACTAACAGTAGTGACTCTTTCAAGGGCAGAAGTCATGACAAATTGTCCCCAAATCCATCACTCAGGATTAGGTACCCTAGCATGTGTGGACTGGCCATGGGGTTCACGAAAAGTTAGTTCCTAAAGTTGGGCCTGGCCACGTGTGCCTGCAACTCCAGTGCTGTTGAGATCTGAGACAGGATTGCTGGGCTTGCTGGCTCCAGCCTACCTCCAGGCTCGGTGAGGCACTCTGTCACAAGGAAATAAGATGGAGAGTGATAGCGTAGGGTACTGTCATTCTCCTCTGACCTCCCTGGGCATGTGTATGGTTGTGCACACCTCCACACATGTGTGTCTGTAAACACGTTCTCTCTCTTTCTCTCTCTCTCTCTCTCTCTCTCTCTCTCATACATAGACTCAGTCCTGCCCACTGGTCAGCTTCTCTTCTTACTGGATCCAGGTTCTCACTAATGTTCCTAGACAATCAGAACTGAAACTCCAGATGACAAAGTCAGTGTAAGAACAGGAAGATACTGGATCCTGTCCTGTCAGGGCCTCGCTGTCCTTGCTTAATGAGTAGGTAGCCAGCTGCAGCCTACTCAGTGTATAGACCTCTGTACTCTAAGACCCCTTACGCTATTTGGTAATCAGGTATCTCTTGGGAAACATAATTTTCTTTCATAAACCCTTTCTAAATGTAATTTGTCATTATTTTCTGTTTGTGTGCATGACGTGAAGAGAATGGGTGTATATCCCACTGTGCCTGTGTAGAGGACAGAGGACAATTTTGTGGCATCAGTTCTCTTTCTACCTTTTGGTGGGTTCCGTAGATGGAGCTCAAGGCTGTCACGCGTGCAGAGCAAGCACATTTCTTTGCTGAGCCGTTTGTCGGTCCTTTTCTCATAAATTTTGAAAAGCAGTTGGCATCCTAGTGACTGTAAAACCATGGGTCATTTCACTGACTTCTTCAGGCATTCATTCACTCAAAGAATACTTGTGGGATCCTTACTGTGGCGGTTTGAGTGAGAAATGCCACGCCCCCATTGGCTCACAGATTTGAACACGTGGTCCCTAGTTAGTGGGGTATGGGAGGTTATTTGGGGAGGTTATTAGGGTCTGAGCTTTGTGAGTTCGTAGCCTTATCTTACCTCTCATTGGCTTCCTTGACTTTCTGTACCGGAGGGATGCTGTTGTGACCACTCAGCTCTCTGGTCACCTGCTTCCATGCCTTCCCCACCACTGTGGACTCTCCCATCTGGAACTGTGAGCCAAAATCAATGGATCCTCATATAAGTTGCTTTTGGTCGTGGCATACGATTACAGCAACAAAGGTAACCGATACACTATCTGTTCCTTACACCAGGGCACAGTGGTGAACAGGACCCGAACAAAGAAAAGGACAGCTGGAAAATGCAAGGGAAAACCCTCAAGACCACGTAGAAAATGAGTGCATAAAATGAGAAGGGCTTTCTGAGTCTTCACAACGAGGCGTGCGTTTTGGCTGCAGATGGAAGACGTAAGCCTCCCTTCAGAGAAGTCCCCTCACTCTCTCAGGACACCAAGTATGCTCTGCAAATCACAGCCACACACTGCCCCCCCCCCCAATTCCTAGCAAGAAGCAGCTGTTCTCGGAGGCCCTTGTCAGTTCATTCTTCATCCTTCCTGGACCTTTGAGCAAGAAGTCAGGCTATCAAAAACAGCTGGAGCAGAACCAGGAATCATTTGTGTTCCATCTGCCAGGCTTTACCTGGTTCCCAGGTTTTGCCCCCTCGCCTCCCTGAGCCCAATCTCCTTGGCTGCCAGATCTGCAGGCTCAGCTTGGCCCCAGGCTCTAGGATCAGTTTCAACTCTGGGCAGGAAGGATTTAAGCTACTGCAGTCCAGCAGTGTTGATTCAGTCTTCTTACCTGACTGCTTCCTAATCTTGTGACTCCTTCTGACAAGTGGCTAGTCTGACATACACCTCTGTCCCAAAGTCCTTGCCTTAGTTATTTTCCTGGTACTGATACCTTCAGAATCTGAGGACACGCCTTCCTTCAATGACTGGCCTGGCCTGGCCTCTAGTCTCCTTGGTACCCCATCTTTCCGTTTCTTGCTACCTGCAATCAGACATCCCGGTCAGTGTTTGCCTTATTTCTCATGTGCTTCTCTCTCTCTCTCTCTCTCTCTCTCTCTCTCTCTCTCTCTCTCTCTCACTCTTTCTTGCCACCTTGCAGATGACCTCTACTATTGCCCATGGAAGCCCTGAAGTTAACATCTTGCCCCCAGTTTCGTGTGATCTCACACTCTGTCAAGGTCTATGCTCCTCCCTGGGTTCAGATCATTCTCTCCCCTTTGAGCTGGCTCCACCTGGTCAGAAGAGTCTAATCCCGATTTCAGAACTTCTACTGTCTTTCCTATCCTAACTCAGCTAATCAGTTCATGCTCAGCTGTGTTCCAAGATAGTACTCTGCCTGCCCTTGGGATACGCCATCCTTCTTCCATCTTTTAAGTTCCCCAGAGATCTGTTATAATCAAGACTCAGAGCATCTAAGATACAGAATAGGGATGACGGAGTCCCCTTAGCTATAGTTGTTAGGGATAGAAAAGCCTAAGCAACAAAAAACTGTCAACAGAAGGCCAGGGCAGCTGTAAGTGAGACATGGCAGCCTGGCTAAGGACGGATCTCAAATCCCTGTGGTCTGAGAGACAGATGTCACATAAAGCGATGTGCAGCCTAGTTTACATTGGATAGTTAGTTTTGTCATGAGAAGGTCATCTTGTTTGTGTTAGAAGCAAAGGTGTCCAAGGGGAGCCCTCCTCCCCAAGGGGAAGGAAGCACCCTGCCCAGGAAGGGAGCACCTATCCTTACCCCTAAGGGATGATACTGGAATCCAGCATTTGCAAGATTTGTCCTAACAGTTCACCTCTTCTTTCCTCAGTCTCTAAGCTTCACCTTTTTGTTTCCCATTTCCTTTAGGCAAGCCTCCAGTTTTGTGATACCTAAGTTTACCTGTTTCTAGCTGCCTTCCCTTTTCTTGATACATAGTATTCATTCATTTATTCTTTCAATTTCTCTGCTCCCAAGGAGCATATAGTTTGGATGGACATCAATGACAGAAACAGTTGTTAGACAGGTACAGTTGGGATAAATGGTACACAGAGAAGCTTGAGGATGATACTGAAAGGTGCCAGCTTCCCCTAGTGAATCTGAGATTGCTTTCTGGAGCTGTCCTTCAGAAGAAGCAAGGTAAAGGACTCTGGGAAGGGAAGACATGGAGTGCATAGGGAATGCTTCTGGCTCAGGGGAGCATCAGAGATGGAGGTCCTGAGGTAGCCAGCTGCTTTTCTGTGTCTTTCCTCTGGACTCAGATGGCTCATGATATCTACCCAGGAACAAGCTGTTGGACATCCTTATCTTAAAGACCTTCTCTTATTGCACCATGTCATAGAAGCCTTCTGGATACATTGTGGAAATTTCCAAGATGCATCCCTGTCTTTACTTTAGTTGCTAGAGGCTATAGGGAACATACTTGAGGGATCCTATATGTTTGAACCAAAGTCAATAGACAGTGAGTGTTTGGGGCCTGGGAAGGACCACCCAAAGCCATAGCATCCTTCCTATTCCTCAGCCATGATTCCATGGGCCCGAGTCCTCCCTACCTCGGGCTTCCAGTGTGTGCATTTGCATCTAATGCTGTGCTTGACTCACAGTGAGCACTCAGCACAGATGCTAACTGACTTGATTAGGTTTGATCGGGGTCAATGTAAATAGGTACAGGAGGAGAAACAGGAGTGAGAAATCAAAGGATGATGACTACAAGGGGAACAGTGATGTAATTTTAACCTGTAAATTATCTGTAAATAGACTGCACAGTTTATTCAAAGCTAAATCTTTTATAATCTAATTATATGCAAATACCCCTGTGGTCTTCCTTACCATCTTGTATACTTGCATAGAGTATTTTGGAGCAACTGAGTGGAGTTCCTTGGGACTTTAAGTCTCATTTGTTTTTATGTTTGTGTGTTTGTGCATATTTGTGTGTGGGAATATAGATGTACATGTGGAGGTCGGAGGACAGCCACAGGCGTCAGTCCTCACCCTCTATATTATTTGAGACAGAGTCTCCTGTTTGTAGCTGTTTATGCCAGACTAGTTGGGCTGAGAGCTTCCTAGGAGTCTCCTGCCTCCACTCACTTCAATTTGCTGTAGGAGTATTGGGGTTATAGACATGCGTTATTGTATCTAGTTAAGTGGGTTCTGGGGTCCAAACCCAGTTCCTATGCTTGCACAGAAGGAGCTTTACTCACTGGGCCCATACCCCAGCTTGGAACATTGAGTCTTTAGGTTGAAGGGCAATAGCAATAGTTTAATAGAAAATGGCCTCTCTCACAGACATACCCTCCACCGTATTTCCCATTTTTCAGGTAAGATGACAAACCCTATCTTACTCCATTATTGGAAATTACTAGTAGTAGAAATGCCAAACATTAAAACAAAATTGTAAGTTCTCTCGTTAGTTCAGATCTTGCCTTTTGAAACCTCTGAATAGATCTAATTTTTTTTCAAGCTTTCCATCTTCATATTTGAAGATGTCCACTAAGCATCTGGTTTAGCAGTGCATCTAGGTTTCTCTCTGCTAGGGAGCCCTTAGACAGGACAGATCTGGGACCCTGAGAAAGAACACAGAAAGCCCCTGCCTAGTGGGTAGCCTTGGCACTGTTCCTATACCCCCTCATGACCTCATCACTAGTCATTTCTTTTCCTGCTAACAGAGCCCATGTGTGAGGTCCAGCTTGTGGTTGGGACCATGTTTATTCTCACATGCTTAGATTTCTTCTGTAGCTCCTGCCTGGCATCAGGTCCTTGAATTGGGACCCTGTTTTACCTCCCAAGCCTCCCTCAGAGTGGAGTCGAACTCTGTCCTGGGGATGACTACCCCATATTTGATTCCAAGTGCTTATGCCTGCCTTCTCCTTGGACTCTTGCCTGCTCTCAGACTCCACTCTGCTCCTGCCTTGGAATGCACTGCCCACATGACCTCAGATACCCCGTTTCACAGCCTGCGGATTGAATGGATCTGAGTGTATTGGTGGATACAAAAACTAGACTCGTCTTGAAAGCTACCTAAGGAAAACATTACAAAGGAACATATATACCCCAGGATCCAGACTGCAGATGAGGAATGAAAGGTAAATGGTAGAATGGGAACATGGCACATCCCTTGTGAGGACCAGTTCGTACTTGTAGGATGCTGAGAGTGTCTGTCTCCATACATCATGTGCCCTAAGAGCCTGGCTTGCCTCATTCTCGTCCCAATCCTGCCAATACTAAAGCCACACCACTGGGGATTGTAGCACGAATCTTAAAAGGTTTTATTAATAAAAACAAACCCAGAGCCAGGTATTGGGGTAAATGCTGAAAGATCAGAGAAACAGAACAAGCCACAGCTAACCTCACCTTACCAATTCCTCAGCCGATCTTGTCTCCTCAAACTGGAAGCCTTTGTGTCCTCATCTGAATGGATCTCAGCTGAACTGCTACTAAAAGCCTAAAAGCTTAACCAGGCTCTAGTTCCTGGTCCTCATGCCTTATACACCTTTCTGCTTCCTGCCGTCACTTTCTAGGATTAAAGATGTGTGTCACCATGCCTGGCTGTTTCCAGTGTGGCTTTGAACTCACAGAAATCCAGACAGATCTCTGCCTCCAGATTGCTAGGATTAAAGTGCTACCACTGCCTAAACCTATGTTTAATATAGTGGCTGTTCTGTTCTCTGACCCCCAGATAAGTTTATTGGGGGTGCACAATATGTCAACTACCAGGGATCCTAATCTATTTGGTCCAGAAAGAAGCCCAAATGTTGGCATCTTCAATACTATGAAAGGAGTTAGTATGTACAACTAAGATTGGGAAATACCAAACAGATAATCTCTTACATGTCAGTTACTGAAGTAGATTCTTCAGGACCTTGAGACCCTGAACTGGTCTCTACGTGTGCTTGACCATGGGACTTTTCTAATCTCTTATGTTGTTTTTTCTGGGTGAGTCTCTCTCACTTCCTGAGATTCCGTCTAAGACATGCTTCTGCTGTCCAGGGCTTCATTCTAACTTCCCTTAGAAATGCAAGGATCCAAACTGACTCATTCTCTTCACTTCTTTTTGGGACACATGCCAGCTACTTGTTTACATTTTTCAGGACACGTTTGAAGAGTTTATGACACTGTGGTATTTTTGGAATATTTACAGTCATTCCTCTGAGCAGGCCTGTGCTGAGGGTCTTTATACATCTTGCCCTGTACCATTTACTAAGTAGAACAGAGGTAGAATGTGTGGGATATCCTTCGTGCCTAGAGTAGCTTGTGGTAGATCAGTATTTCCCCAGTGCACTCTGTGAGCAGATGTTATGCAAAAGCAAAGTAAACTGAAAAAACTAAAATCATTTCCTACTCAAATAATTTAGGAAGATGAGTTAAAACAAACAGGTTTCTTTATTGAAGGTCAGATCAGGGTCTCTAATATGTTAGTATGGACTGTGCATCTCTATAAGAGGAAGTCAGAATGATGCAATTCCCAAAGGTATGAAACATTTTAGATGATGTTTTGTAAAATCCTGTTATAGGTCATAGAATGCTGAATCTGAAATCAACCTTAATTCTGGGTACGAGAACTCCATTCATGTTGTCCCCAAGTCACATGGGCTATTTGAGTAACTGCATACTCTTTGACTCACTGGAGTTTTAGTCTGGCTAAATGCTTAGGTTTTGTTTTCATTTAACTATCAATAAGCAGGTAGTCTCCATTTGGCACTTAGATGTTGACATTTTGGGGACCTGAATATAGGGCCTGTGAAGTTTAACGGAATTGATTTTGGATTACAGTGAGAGACTGCTGAGATATTTTCCGAACTGAGTCTTGCATGTCAACCTCTTAGCCAGGGTTCCCAGCTCTGTGTTATTCTTACTCAAGCTACAACTTAAGTCAGTGTATCTTCTTTGTCCTGATCCAGGCCTCTGAAGAACATGCTGAATAAGACAGACCCCTTGTGTCACAGCTCTAGAGACTTCCCTTGACATTGGCATTGATCTTTTAATCAGTACTGTTTGGTTTAGTCCTTCAACAAAGCTGTAGAGCTGAGCCATTTCTGGGCTCACAACCCTTCATCTGGGTCGAAGGATAACATGAGAGGTTTTGGGAAACACTTCATGGGAACTCTCATTCCTTTGGCCCACCTGTCTGCTCATTTTTCCAAAGAAAGGAAAGCAAAGAAGTGACTATTCTGTTTCTGTGATTATGAAGGAAACCTGTGCTAATTATAGCAAATGTGGAAAGGATAGGAAAAAAATGTCTAGATGTAGGAGAAAATGGAAACCACCCCAAATGTGACCACTTAGAGATTTTAGTTCATTTTTCTTCAACATTTTTTATTGTGCACATGTATTCATTTACTTAAAAGTATCCATTACTTTCTATTGAACATTACAATAAGCACAGCCCCAAACAAAAGACTCCCCTCCTTCAAATTCCTGCCCAGACGGAGCTTGCACCTTTGTAGAGGAAAACAAACAAACAAATACAGTCTCGGATGAAAGATACCTTTAAAATATCTTGCTTTTGAGCTGGGAAGTGCCTGTTGTTCAAACCTGAGAGCCTGACTTCAGACTCCTCAGGACCCATGTGAACAGCCGGGCTTCTAGGCATGCATCTGTAACCCCAGCTCTGGGGATGGTGGTGAAGACAGTGAGTCCCGAGAGCTCATTGGCCAGCCAGTCTAGCCAAGCTAATGAGTTCTAAGTCCAATGAGAGGCATTGTTTCAAAAACTAAGGCAGAGAGTGATAGAGGCAGACACCTGATGTCAATTCTTGGTCTCTATACACACACACACACACACACACACACACACACACACACAAACACAAACACATGCTCCCCAACACATGTTTTAAAAATTTTGCTTTTCTCTCTGAACTTAATGTATTAGAATGATATCTCAGAATGAACTTGTGTTCATAAACTGAGGTTGGCTTTCAACAATTCCTGTTTTCCCTTCTAAATGGTCCCAACTGTCTCTTTAATATTGCAACCTAGATTTTTGTAGGGGTTGGTATGATGCTTGCCAGCTTAGGTTTCCAGCATGTAGCTTCTACCTTTCTCTGAAAATTGGGACAAATGTGCTTATCTCTAATCACCCAGCAGTGTTTCCTTTTCATGATGTCTCCAAGATTACAGACTGGCTCCCCAGTCCCACCTGTCTGAGAGACAATCTGTCTTAAAGCAGCTTGAAGGCTTGAGCTCATTTGCAGGTATTCTCTCTATCTCTCCATCCATCGTGGGCTTCTGTCTGTTCCTACCTGAGTCTGTTCTCCCTTCCTAGATGAAAGACTAGGGTTTTTGTTGTTGCTTTTTTTGACAGATGAGATGGATGTTAGAGGAGTTAGGAAGCTCTGCCTGTTCTATGGCCCACTTAGCATCTTGCCATTGGCTTCAGATGGTAGTCTCTTCTTCAGTTCTTTTTCTTTCTTTCTTTTTTTTCTGAGACAGGGTTTCTCTGTGTAGCTTTGGTGCCTGTCCTGGATCTCACTCTGTAGACCAGACTGGCCTCGAACTCACAGAGATCCTCCTGCCTCTGCCTCCAGAGTACTGGGATTAAAGGCATGAGCCACCACCTTCTTCAGTTCTTACATTGCACTGCAGGAGGAAAGAAGATGGGGGTTGAATGAAAACCCTTCTAATTTGCAACAGTCTCAAGTTATGCTTTGGATGTGAAATATCCTCCACAGGCTCATATGCTTAAGTACCTGGTCCCCAGCTGGTGGCACTCTTGGGAAATTGTGGAACCTTTGGGAGGCAGAGCCTAGTTGGAGGAAGTGGTTTGCAAGGGGTAGGAGGTGGCCTTGAGGTTTGTAATGGACCCCTATTTCCTGTTTCACTGAGATAGGAAGAGGTGAGGGATCCAGCATCATACTCCCACCACCCTGGAGCTACCATGCTTTTCCTCCCATGAAGGATCTCCTCAAAACAAATGAGCCCAAATAAACTTCCCTTAAGTTGCTTCTTGTAGGCTATTTGGTCCCAGTCATGAGAAAAGTAACTAATACATCTCAATTGCTCTCCTTTACAAAAGTCCTGGCAGTAGCTGGGGGTGTTAAATCCAATCCCAAACTAGAATTAGAATATTCATTTAACTCCACCTTGCAGTATCTGAGGAGAAAGAAATCCTGCATGAAATAGATCACTGGGGGAGTAAAAGGACCTCAGGAGAAATTTAATTGAGAACCCCTCTCATGGGGAGAGGACAATGGATTTCATGGAATGAGCCCCAGATTGTAGCAGCTTTTCCCTGGTTACAGATGTCCCACTGGGACCATTCTGGTCTGTTCTGCTTCAGGGAACGGCAACACCCCACCTCCTTCACCTTCAGCTCTGAGTTCCAACATAGGAGCCAAGCAGCTGCTTCTTCTCCATATGCAGCTCTTCTCTTCCTTAACTGAAGCCCTTCCTCAGGGGAGCGGCTGACAGCTCCCTTTGATTGGCTATTGACAGTCATGCTGGGGCTTCTAAGTAGCTCCTTGTTAACCTTGAAAGATGACTATTTTAGTTCGTTGGAGACCGTGTCACCTCCTGCAGGCAGAAGTAGATAATTTAAGAGGTGAGCAGGTAGGAATTCTGTGACCTTCAAACAAGAGATAGCCCAGAATCAGTGGACACAGGTGAAACTCTATATGACTTGTCTGTCTTTATGTCTTGGCTCTATTCCCAGTCCATTGTGTCAGATAAGAGATTTCATGTCACCCTCTGAAGGACTAGGCTTACCAAGCAAGCTCAGAAGCAATTCACAACATGATTTTTCTCTAAACAGCCTTTACCAATACTTTACAAGTAACAGACCTGGGATGAAGCCATTTGGGCACAAAGAGTACCATCTTTGAGGGCAAAGGCTGTGTGAACAGACACATAAAACACACACAAAAAAAAGTCAAGTTAATTTAGTCTATTTAAATGCATAAATAAATAAAGCTGTTCCACTTGCATGTTTCCTAAACCAATATCATGAAACAGAAAATTCCCTGCAATAAATTATAGAGCACAAACTTTAGCTTCCTGGTAGCCGGCCGAGCAAGTCAGAAGAAGGCGAAGAACGGGAGAAGAGATGCGGGGTAGGGAAGGAAGTTAGAACTGTGAGCAGGAGAAAAGAAGAAAAGAGGCATGCTGTAAACACAGCCACTGCCTCTAAGCTGCTGCTGTCTTGATAATCTGGGTGCTCATAGCCACCTGCTGGTACCTGAAGAGCTCTTGACCCCAAACTCTACATTGTCCTCTCCCCATGACAGGGGTTCTCAGTTCAGTTTCTCCCAAGGCCCCTTCTCTCTTCTCTTGGTATCTTTTTCATGCAGATTTTCTTTTTCCTCAGATATTACGTGGCTCACCTGGCTTTGTGAATGAACAACATGGTTCTGGTTCATTGCTATGCTTGGTACATAAAGTATAGCATTCTGGTTCCTTTCTGGGCAAGATTCCTCTACACAGTTGATCCTGCTAGTCTCTGCACTCTTTTCTTACTGTGCTGGACTAGTGCTGATCAATAGGAACCCTTCTGCAGCTCCTGCCCAGGATATTATGGACCCATGACTTTCTTGCTTGATAGACCAACTGCAGAACTGTAGTGTGCCAACGGCTGTTCGCTCCCAAGTATACAGATGTCTCTGCATGCCTTTTTCTACTATAGCTATTTCTTCTGCTCCTGTCGGCATCACCCATATTTGTGTGAATGCAGGATTTCAGGGGGTACAATTCTGTTCCGCTACCAACCTGTTCTAGGAATTCCTTCTGTAATAAAATGCCTCTGCGCAATATCCATGAATGTCTTTCCCAGCTGTTATAGAAGGGGTTTTATTGTCTCCCATAGGTTTAGACAGGAAAAGCCTAACTTTGAGGTGACTTTCTCCTTTCATGGTCCCTCTTCTATGGTTGCATCCTGTGCCCAACCATCAGATGGCCCTCACCACAGCTAAAGTTTGTCTTATTTTAATGGACTTTTTCTCATGCTTATAGCCTGTAGTTTTCCATGTTCCCTCGG